>CABFWO010004312.1:0-14300 GCA_902155825.1 Timema genevievae | reverse complement strand
TTTTTTTTTTTTACTGATGAGTGGATTTGTGTGAATCTTGGATTTGTAAGAAAGTTTTAAAATGGATAAAGCACGTTTTTCTATTGAACAAAACATTCACAGCACGCAAGGCTTGTATTAAAAAGAAAATAAAAAAAAGAAAGAAAAAGAAAACAATCATTATAGGTAAGTAAAAAGAAACTACCATTTCTTCAGGGCTAAGGGAAGCATAAAAGTGTTTTCGTAAAAGATCGAGCGTAAGCTTCATACAAACTCACGATTTCACGGATAATTTGTTTGATGCCGTTGTGTAGTACCGCGGACCACCACTTGCGGCGCGGTGGTCGCACACATGATAACATCATCCTAGTCTTTATTTACATGCTCGACTCATTACCGCTTCTTTGGCTTTGTGTATCTCTTCTCAATGATGTAGCAACATTAATAAGAGAGGAAGTAAACTCTTTTGAGAACACGATTCCTCAGTTACTTTGTTAACTGCTTAAGCGTGCTTACTTTTAGTACAAAAACGCCCAAGCTGTTTGGTATATGGTTGTGTTTTTAAAAGAACAAACTTCCCAATAGATTTTTATACTAGTTCAACAACAGCAAAATCTGTAATAATAAAATAGTTAAAACATTATTTTGGGAAAAGATCCCTAGATCAAATAGGTTTTTGTTCAATAGAGTTGATTCTTGGTTACTTTAGATAAATGTAACGAAACAGGAAGAGGAGGATAAAATAAAATAGTCCACTTGATTTGACCGCAGAGAAAAGGATACACCCAGTCGGGGATATTACTACTTTCCCTTGATTCAAGTTTAGGGGGACCCTTGCCTTGTGAATAAATTGCATTGTCACCGTTGGCGCGGAATTTGAGGTTCAAATCCTGGCTCAGTACCTTGGAGGGGTTTTATCATCTTCATTATATTCACATTCTACAGGATATTATTAATTACCCTTCGCACGTCTTAACTTCAATATCAAGCCGTATTTTGTTTAAAACGCTAATAAAACATATATATAGCGATGTGTGACGATGTTTTCCAGTATATTTCCTGTTTGAGTAATATTACATATTTAGGAATTTTGTATGGGCACTCTGTACAATAAATCAAACACACGCATTAAAAAAATTGCTCAAAATAGTTTTCGAAATTATTAGTGTCTTAAATATTTTAATTCACAACTTCGTCAACTTATCAGAAATAAAAAAACCGTGAACGTCTTAGTCCTGTTTCCAAAGTTTTTTCCCCCTCCCCTCTCCTAAATATATCTCACATTAAGTTATAAAATATGTGAGGAAGCTTCCAATACTTCAAAACGCTTTGTTTATAGCACATGGGCTACTCGGGCGAGAATCTGTGGCGTCGACAAATGTTCCGTGTTTGTTACTAATTACTTTAATAATAGGTGCCATTAGAAGTAATTGGTCGGGCCAGTAGAGGTTGAAGAAACAATTTAGTGTTTTTTTTATTGTTATTGTCAGTGGGGTTTAGATGGGTTCTTAGGTTCTTTGTGTTTTTTTTATCTATATTTTTCTCTCTCTCTCTTTTCGCCCACTTTCTTACCTGGCCCATAACTTGAACAACTTCGTTATGCTACGGAAAATACGGTCGGGGGTAAGGGAGCCCTCCGATCCTCGGCGGTTTATTGAGAGAGGAGATACTTATCTTGGATAACTCAACGCGGGTTTCCTTATGCGTGGACTTTTTATCGCGGCCAAGTCGCTAGGCAGGACAGTTAACCCTTTTTTAGCCCCCAGACGTGTTATTTTACCCCTTAACACCCATACATTTTCGACACATAGCATTCCTAAAAACAGTTCATCCGTTTGTAGCCCCCACCCCCAATTATTTTTCAAAACATAAGGATTCCTAAAAAATAATTCACCTATTGTAGCACCCTGATGTGTTATTTTACCCCCTCTTCCTCCCTCAATGCATTTTAAAAACATAAGAGTTCCTAAAGGACCCGGGAATTGATCCCGAATGGGGGCTTAGAAAATATGAATGGGAGAAACCTTTAGAAAAATTAAACCTTTTTACGACCAACATTGACAATGTTTTATAATTGTTGCTAATATTCATCAAAATTAGTAGTTTTAGATCACCTGACTTGACGTATGAATGTATTTAAGTAGTTTTAGTAACGTTTTAACTGTAAAATGTGGTCCCTTCCTACCAGATCCTACTAGGTTATTGACACTATATTGGAGGAATAATTTACTAGTCAAACTTTTAAAAAAACATTATAGTTCTAATAAAAAATGACAATTTTAAAGAATTCCCCAAAAATTTTAATTTCAAAATAAAAAAGGGTTGTCAGTCAAGATAATAAAAATTGTTTTCCCAGTAAACAAAAAATCATATGTTAAAAATTATTCAAAATTTTCTTGGCCACTTCTAAGAATTACGGCGTAGTTTGTAAATTATGAAGAGGTTTAGAGGATATTTTAACATATCATACATCATCATCATCATCATCATCATCATCATAAACTGTTGCTAGCCTGTGGCCGAGTCAGTTTAGTAAAATGCCTCTATCTTCCTCTATCCTTCCACCATTCTTCCCCCTTTAATTTCTTCCCTTCTTCTCCTCTCACACGAACACTTTCTAAAATCTTCTCCTCCCATCTATTTCTTGGCCTCCCCTGCGGTCTTTTTCCCCACATACTTCATTTCCAACATTTCCTCCGGCATCCTCTCTTTTTCCATCCTCATTACATGCCCACACCATCTCAGTCTTGCTTCCTCTACTATCTCATGTACGCCCTGTACCCCAACTCTTTCCCAGATAACTTCATTCCTAATCTTGTTTCTTCTCGTGACAGCTAACGTGCTCCTCACAAACTTCATTCACATGACCAACACATCGTACATAAGACATAAAAAAAGGTTTGTCAATCAAGATTATAAAAATTGTTTCCTCCCAACAAACAAAAAATCATATGTTAAAAATTATTCAAAATTTTCTTGGTCACTCTTAAGAATTACGGCGTAATCTGTAAATTATGAAAAGATCTAGAGGATATTTTAACACATCGTACATAAGACCTAACTTTCACCCCCTTACCTCCCTTCCTTCCATCCACCTAGAACACTGCATACCACTTACTACTGTTCAGGTGACCAATAAAATAAAAAATGCTGCCTCCTCGCGGGACGAAATAAATCTACCGTCCAAGATCTGACGTGCACCGTCTTTTTCCACCGCTGATAATAGTTAGAGGCAGGAAACTGACAAAGAAGACATCAAATGTTCTTTTTCCACTTTATGAATTTAAAACACGACTTAAACTAAGCATTCAACAGTATTTTTTAATTAATTTTTTTAGTATCATGTCTTACTACCTGTTCAGGCTACACATATTTACAAATTACACTAGTTAACTAGGGATGAATAAGGTTGAATTTAGAGTTAAGTTTACCCCCATTTGAGTGGAAGGAGAGAGGAAAACCATTTAGGGAAAACCACTCTCAGTACATCCGCCCGGGAATTGAACCCCTATCTCCCTGTTATCGGTAATCTATATATAGTTTATTGAGAGAGAAACACCTTTGATCATGCGGCCACTGAAGTAGGTCTTCATCTGTAATTAATAATACAATTTTTTTTGTGGCATTAAACACACAGATGAAAGTACATTTCCTCTAAATTACACCTTTCCCACCCTTACCTCATTAGTGCAACTTTGAGGATAGCCCGGATGAGTAGTATGACGCGTAGTCACGATACGTTTAATGCATATTATATTTTCCCTAGATAATCTAAATGTATCTTGTATATGACACTCATCGCCCAGTGATCACGGACTATGTAGATCAGCGATTGTCAATCATTTTCATCTCACGGCGCACTGAACAAGACGCTAAAATTGTCAAGGAACACAATTTTTTCAAGGATAAATTTTATCATGAAAAAAGGTATTAAGATTGTGTTTAAAACTTCAATAGCTAAAATTATAATTATTTTACTATTAAAAAAATGCTGATAATTTTTATTCCTATATTTTTTCTCGATTCTTTTCAACCTTTGACCCAAACTACCACGGCACAACTGCTGACCCTTCTCGGAACACTGGTTTAAAAACCATGATGTAGATCATGTGTCGTTCTCACTTAATAACCCTACTACAGCACTTCCTATTACGTATCCTCTCCTTCCAGTTATTGTTAATGTTTAGAAGTTTTAGGTCATGCCTCAAGTCATTTTTCACTTCGGCAAGGGAGCCCAAGCAGTCCAAGTCCCTCTGTCCTCCCCCACACCAAGGGTGCACCCTGGCGGGAGGGGGGACGAATGAGGAAGTTGCCCCTCCAAGACTCAAATAAATTTAATAAAAACTAAAAATACATCAAATTTAACTATAAAGTCGAGCACTGAAGGTTTTGCTGAATGAATTTAATCTAAATTTTAGTCTAATAGGCAATTAATTTCAACAATTTGCCAAGCAAAGACCACTCCAAATATCTTCTAGAGGCATCTTATTTTCAAAAATTTGCCAAGAGAAGACCACTCCAAATAACTTTTAGGTGCATCCAAATTGTTTACCTTTTATTGGAGAGGGTCCACGAACTCCCCTATTGGTTGGATGGCAAACCTCTTTTAAAAAAACCTTTATAACTACCCCCTTCAACCCTTCCTTTCCTCCGAAATTTAATTCTGGCTATAACCTTGATAATTTGCCCCTCCCCCCCCAAAATGAATGTCTGGGTGCGTCATTGCTCCCCACACACAATCTGTTGTTCCTGAGGCAGTGAAGGTATGAGTGCTTTTTTTTATTTGTCATCAGGGCGCGGAGAGGAAGACGCGAGACGAGGAGCGTCGCGCCGCTAAACGCAAGATGACGGCGACAGGCCGCAAGAAGATGGACGACCTCTACCATCCCGTCACAGAACGTTCAGAGTTCTACAGCATGAGTGACCTCAACAAGCCCCCTGTGCTGTTCACACCCGCGGAGGACATAGACAAGGTCGGTCTCACCCAACTCCATCCTTAAATATAGTTTCTCTAGAATACATGGTCCAACACCTTAGCTCAGTAAGTTTATCTGCTAAGTTTAGGGTCCAGGGTTCGATTCCCAGCAGGCTAAAAAAATTATCATATGTAAAATCGGGGTTTTCCCTGTCACAGTAATGAATACACAGTAGGGGGATTGGTTTTTTTGTATCTTCTAGCTTTAAGCTAGTTTGTAAGTTATGTGCTGATATAGTCAGTCAGTTCTTGTTAAGTACACCTAATAAATAAATAATCTAGCTATCAAGTGGATCGGCAACATCCATTTCTCTATAAGTGGTTATTGCGTCCTCACGGCAAAAAAAAAAGTTTTGTCATAAAACCTACAAAAACACTGTATTTTTCTTGCGGCCCCTTCCATACCACCTTAAATGAACACTCTCACTTAACATGTTCTCACTTTTTCTCTAAATACTAATTTGACACAGAAAATGAAAAGTTTCACTATTCACAATAATCAAAACTCCTGTTTGTATAATTTTATTATTTCTTTGTTTCAGTTGACATCAATGGAACTTCAAGGTTTCTATGGTCATGAAACAGACAGCAACAGGTGTGAATTATAAAACTATTAAAAAAATACTTAATAGCTTTCGCTTTCCTTAAAATAAAGGTGTTGATTAAATGGGATCCTACATTGCATGCTGAGGGTTAATCTCTATATGGACTGTTAAAATATATCCCCTTTGTGGCTATTTACTTTTAATACACACTTTAGTGGAAGATTAATGTCCATTTCCCATTTGCATTCTTGTACTACAAGTACCATCATTGTTTTCAAACTTGTCAACCAAAGCATTCAAAGGCAAAGCAGATCAACCACCTATTCCTATTTATCGATAAAATGCCTACTGACACCTTTTAGTGTGAGAATATTCTACAGAGTTAATCAGAATCATACAAATATTTATGCTTAAAAGTTTAAATAGGTGTTTCTCAATCTTTTTAACCGGGGTGGCACCTTTTGATAATATATTTCATGGCATCCTTGATATAAAACGTTCTTATATAAAGTTCTTATTTATGAGTTGAATAAATCCTTAGTAAAGAGCATACTTAAAATAAATACTCTTTTGTGAAATTTACTGTAGGAACACTAAATTAATAGTAACGAAAGCAAGAGTAATTTTTGGGAGCAATACGTGTGACATAAATTATTAATTTCCCAGTATTTTCGGGGGAACTCCCTTTGAGAATCACCTGTCTCTGCCTTTGACAAAAGAAGAAGTGATTTTTTTTTTTTTTTTTTACCAAAATGTAGCAATGGTGTTGATATAATTTTTTACTCTTATTGTCTTAAAATGGAAAAGTAAATGGAAAAAAGTAAGTAACAGGTTATGTTTGTTGTTTCGCTAGCCTGTCAAATGGGGAAGCAAGCACTGGGTCTCAGCATGGGCTGGGTAAGCAGGGATCACCTTTCCTCCTGCATTCTACCAAACCGACCACGCAGACACTCAAGTTTCATAATCATTTCCCTCCAGACACACCTGGGTAAGGATTCTGCTAGCCATCTCGGCTCTGCTTCGGTTTCTCTTCTGCTCACTATTTAAGGGTTTTTTGGGTTTTTTTTTGCATGCAATGACGTGGCATGTATCCATGCATTACTTATTCAAACTGTACTTGTGAATTTTCCTCATCACCAGGGATTACTCGCGGGTTGTTTTCAGGTCAAGCAACGGGACTGTACTAGTAAACTGTTTCCTTCCCCTAACTATCTATTCGAACAAAACCTGCACACAATATCGCAGATGACAAATGTACAGTCCAATTTTTCTGACAGAAAAGTTACTTTCATCTATTCATACGTCAGGGTATGTGTCATTTTTTTGGATAGATACTATCAAAACAGTACAATTTTATCATTTTCAGTCGCAAAAAAGATATAAAAATTGTAATGTACGTTTTTTAGGTTTAAAGGTACTAAGTGGGAAAGTAAAACCATGCCGAGCCTTGGCAAAAAATCCCCCAGCCCATGGATTTGTAAAGCTTTCATTGGCCAGTACATTCCCATATGAGATAATATAGCAGCAGAATCTGTAAATGATTGGTCAAATAGGGTCAGAGTGGGTGCGAACAAATCACAGGTACATCTGTAAGAAGCTCTCCATACCTTGAAGGCATACTAACAAACCCTACTGCTTTCATGAATATGACAATGGTTTTATTTCCTATCTTACAAGACATTTTATTATTTACCCTATTATCATTTTTACAAAACTTATTTCTCAATTCAGCTTACTGTTTGCTGAGGTAAGTTTATTTTAACCAAGGATAGTACACAGAAGGAAATCAGTAGAATATGTTTATAGGAATGGAACTAGTATGATTTGTGATTGGTGAAATACACAATTAAGTTGTAAAATAGTTTGAAGCTGTTCCTTGATTCCCAAACTTTTTTTTATGTATCCATTACTGTTTCCAGCCTATGGCCTGATCAGTTTTTTTTATTCAAGCCATATATTTTCCATTACCGGCTTGCTAGGCCTGTCGTAGCTTCAGATGCCTTATAATCTAACTTAAGACTAGGACAGGTACATCATCCAGTCCCCGGCCTTTAATTCATCACTGTAAAAGGGTAAATCCACATTTCAACAATGATAAATTCTTCAGTCTTGCCGGGAATCGAACCCTGGACCCTTTCTCATGTTCGATTCCTCATTTCCTAACAAATATATTTCATTTGAAGTTTGGTCTATTAGATCATATTCAAAATGTTTTATTTGCACAATAAAATCTACTAATAACAAAGAACATAAAGGAAAACTTTTTAAACTAATGCTTTATGTGTGAATACTATTAACTTGTTAGTTTTTATACTAGTTAAAAAAAATGGAAAGCTTTGTTATCCAAATAGGCTGGCAATCTTCACGCTTTGTATTATAACTATTTATTCACCATTTCAAGTCTAGTACCACCAAATTGTAAACATATTCAATATTAACACTATGTTACTCAAACATGACCTTTGTGTTCCAGTGATCTCGCACAAATGTTTTGTTTAGGTTTATTTTTACTATTTACACATTTTAAATGTAAATCAATCAGAATCGTGAATTTAAAAAAAATCTAGGTTAAAATTTAAGAATTGGAATTGAAAATCATAATCAAGAAAAACAGGAATTGTGAGTTTCTTGGTGTTTTTTTTTATCACTGTGTCTTACTTCTTGTTCGGGATGCTCTTATTTATTGATTACGTTAATGTGCTAGGGACGAGGAAGGTTGATTATAGAGGAAGTAGATCTGTATTTGCCTGGAGGGAGAATGGAAAACCATCTCGGAAAAATCACCCTTAGTACACCCAACTGGGATTTGAACCCCCAATCTTCTAGTTATCGGCAGTATTATATATTGTGAGACTGCCATCTTAAACCATTCGACCACCAGGTGATATATTGAGTTATAATGAGAGTAATATGCAAAAAGAGCTGCATTTAAAACATTTATTTTTTTTTAGTGAAAAGAAAGAGAGTGTTATGGACAGTGGCATGACAACAGATGGAACAGTGTTTTCAACGCCACCACTGAAGAGGTCCAAGCTCATGCCCGCCCCACCTATCAACGAGCGTGTGATGTTGTACGTGAGACAAGACACAGACGACGTGTACACCCCCCTCCATGTGGTGCCTCCGACGACCCAGGGGCTGCTCAACGCGGTCAGTACCACCCCCCAATACAGTCGCTACAGTTACAATAGTCAAGACCTGTACCAACAATGACGGTCGGTGAGTGCGTTTCAAGGGAAGCAATCATTTGTGAAACGGTACACAATAATCCCATTTTTTATAGTTATTATTTTTTTTAAATTGATAAACTTTTCTTATTTAAGATGTTAAAGGGGCTATATAATTTGAAGGGATGGGCCAAAGGTAATTAAAGTTTGCTCGTTATAGCTTTGGCCTTTTTTGACAGTTGAAAAGTTATTAAAAATCATATTTAATTTAATCCAACTCACATATATGTCTTATAACATCACTTTGGACGAATGATGTGAGCAACTTCACTTGTAAAGTTGACAAAACATATTTGCGAGGCGAATGAATAAAGATGAGATTTTGAGTATATTTTTAACTGTCATAAAAGTCCAAAATTAGCGTGAGTCAACTAAACCAAGTAATGCCAGAAATAAATTGGTAGCTACCTTTAAATAAATCAGATTATACATGATATTATTTAATGGCATCTCACATTGAAGGACCAATTTACTAAGAACAATAACAATGCTTCACTTTAAAATGTAGATTTTAAAATTACAACTAAATAACATGTCGGTAGATGTTGAGTTTTATGACCAGCGCCGACACAAAGCTAAGTTTGTGGCCCAGGAAATAGCAAGAGTAGAATTGTACACATTATGTAACCAATAGATGCACACGAGTTTGTGTTTATTATTGTTTGTTTGTTATTAATGTAGAGATCTGTTGCATGTGTTTTATAGTTGGAGGGAAAGAAGTGGAACTTGCACAAAATAAGGAATTTAGTTTGATTGTAGCTTCCCTTGAAACTAGTATAAGTGCACGCCATTGTCAGGTCGTCGGGTCAGATTTTTAAAGGGCAATAGGGAAACTCTATCACTTTGTTTAACTGAAATCTTATTATGTAATAGGAATGCACATTTTAAGTGTTTTTTATGCCATTAATAATATTATTAGTTAGGCAAAGAAGACATTCTTTTTTTTTAAATACACTTTTAAAAGGAATTAGTTCATTTCTTGCAATTAGCTATTAAATTAGAAAACATTTATGTTTCACAGCCCTTGTACAAATATGCACTCTTTGTCAGATCTAAGTAAAACAAAGGTGTCTTTTTATTAAATAAGTTTATTCTAGAAGACGTTATTTTTATAAAGGTATCCCAAATATATCACACTGAAAACAAATGAGTGTGTGTGCAAAAAAAAGTATTAACATTAATAATAGCTGTTATTATTATTTATTATTAAAGGTCTTAGTTTCAAATCTAGTTTAAAATCTCAACTAATTCATTTAAAGACACCTTTGTGCTCTTAGCTGTAATTTCATTTTAATAATTTAGTAGTCATATTTGGAATAAATATGGACTCATGGATTGTTGCCGAGGTAAGCTCAGCTTGACGGAACTGTACTCATAAATTGTTCCTTCCTGTTCGCTATCGAATTGAACAATCACACACACAAAAAGAGAGTGGAAAAATGCTTGTGCATTGGTTTTAAAGAGTAAAATTGATACTACAGTCCCATCAAGCCTGGCTTTACTTAACTTGGTAACAGTCAAATTAACTAGGTACTTAAATAATATTAGAGGTGTGCGAGTACTCAAAAAATTTCATTATTTTACTTGAAAATTCTTAGTGTCATTAGTTTTGTTCAATTTCAAGATATAATTTCATATCAAATAGAGTCCCTTAATAGTTCAATTTGTATAGTTATAATTCTTGTCCAAATATTGCTCTACACTACTCAAACACGAAAAAAAACTTGTTTTCATTCAAACTCAATTCGAAGTGAAAAAAGCCTACTCGCACAGCCCTAAATAATACGATTGATGAATTAAAAGAAATAAATGCTTAACGATATCACTTTTACTATATTGGTGTGAGGAAATGAAGCAAAATTTAAGTTGGTGTGGTACATCAGTGTTTAAAAAGTTGCAGGTGTGTCTTTTGGTAAGTGTTTTTTTTTTGTTGGTGTCATGTGCATGGTTGTTTGGGACTAACACCAAAACTTCTAGGGCACCTGCACGGTATGAGCTCACGGGGTTAGCTTGAAAGATAATCTTATGGTTTTATACCATTCCAAATATTCCCAACATAAGGCCGAGAACATTTGCACGTTTGCCGAAAAGAATCGTGTATTTGTTTATAAGATGCTCTCTGGAAAATTGTGGAGGAACAAAATGCTACCGCATCAAGTTAAATTCACTTCATTTTCTCACCTAAAAAAATTAAGTTAAATGTTAAATTCATTTTGCATCACTTCAAAAGGTAAATTATCTTTGAAAGTAAAAGTTAATTACCTTTTAAAACTTACTTATTCCCTTGTAGTCAATTTGAGAATACAAAGAAAAACAGTAACTATTAATCTGTTTTCCTTATTTTCCAGATTGAGAATAAGTACAAAATTTCTACTTCAAGCATTATTAACTTGTTTCGAAAAAACAGAAAAGGGTAAGTTTTGACTGGGTAAAACTAGTTTAGTTACATTCGTGTCACGTTTTAGTTAGTAAAGTTGGATGCATTGGGTTTTTTGCCCCTAGAATATGGTTCAAATACTTAATTCACATGCAATTTGAATATATACAACAAGGAAGCAATTCTTCAAGTAGAAATTTTGGACAAATTTGTTTTGCGGAACTAACTTAGTGTTAAAATTTAGACTTATCCCATGATCATTGCTTGACTAACTTTTTAACCATCAAATTGCACTAATATTTCATCCACATTAAGGATCACTACGTTAAAACACAAATTTAACAAGTAGATTATGTTTGTGTTTTATTCTCTTTGATAATTTAAGTGTATAAAGTAGCTTAAAAATAATATTATAAATATTTGACTTAACTAAACTTAACTAAGCTACTTCAATAGTCCATAATATTGACATACGTACCATCCATTTTACCTTAAAGGTAGCAAGCTTATCTGGCTCTTTTCCACTACGGGGTAGTTGACTGCTACCTTTCAGGGAAAATGAAGTGTACCTTCATAATGATTTTATTAAAATGTAAGATTTTTTTTCTCTTACAGGATTATAGCCAAAATTGATGATGATATGCTAAAATACTATTGCAACGAGGACCTATTTCTTATAGAGATCAAACAAATAGATGAAGATGAAATGTTTGAAGTTACGTTAATTGAACTGATGGGTCACTAGTGAAGTGTTTCAATGTTCACAATAAAAAAAGATATAAAAAAACCAACGAACATTAATGTTGGGGCATTGACAGTCTTTCGTGAAAGTGACATCTGGATGGCATTTGTTAATTAAAGGGGGGGAAAAACAATTTTATTAACTTTTGATACTGTTTCTTAGTTGTAATAAAATATTTTTAATGCAATGTATTTGCTTGTTTCAAAACTGATTTAAGAAAACTGTCAGATTAATAAGTGATGGTTATGTTTATATTTATTTTTATACGATACAACAAAATATGAAAATATTAGTGTGCACGAATGTGTGTATGTGTGAAGAACAGAAGAAGACAAATATATAGTTAAAGTTGAGTGTGTTATTTTATTAAGTTAATATATAACTTTTCAAAAGGTTGATTTTGTTGTGAACTTGTGCCATTTGGAAATTTGTTTTCAAAAAACAAGTGTAAAAAATTACAGTCATGAATATTCTACACCGTTTAAAAAATGGTCTAAATTTTGAATTTTAAGTGAAGAAGTTTTACAAGAAAACTTTTTTTTTGTGTGAAACGATGTATTACCACAATGCACATGCTTTAAGCAGTGTAATGAAAAAAATGTTGGAGAATGTTAAAACATTATGTAAATTTTGAAATGTTACATTTGTAATTTTGTTCTATACATTTAAAAAACCTCTGTCAGGGTTTTTGTTGATCTCAAAATGTCTAAAAAAAAGATTTTAAAAACAAACAAAAAAACACAAAAGTTTTTACATTTGGTAGTGTAAAAAAAATAGTAATTTCTTGAAACAAAATACAATCTTAGTTATTAATTTTTGTTGTTTGTAGTATACGATTATGATTGGGTACAATTTGAAAATTTTTGTTATGATTTTGGTGAAAAAAAGACTTCACTTCAATGAAAAGAAAAAACATGTCTACATTACTTTTTCAATCATAAACATTACATTGACCTGAATTGTAGGGACATGCGAAACAATCCTTACTGATCGAATTAAAACATTTAGTGACGTGTGCATGGTTGTTTGGGACTAACACCAAAACTTTTAGGGCACCTGCACTGTATGAGCTGACATGGTTAGCTTAAAAGATAATCTTATGGTTTTATACCATTCCAAATATTTCACTGTCACATTATTTTTGTATTTATACTAGTATAAGGGAGCAATGTCATTGACCATATGCACATTTATACAAAATACCCAAATAATAATGTTACCCAAATACTTACACAGCTGCTCATTATGGTGGATTAAGTTAAAAAAGAATCTAGAAAGACAAATGTATATTCAGCCCTTGTTTTGAATGGTGTTGAAATAACATGTGATTGTGATGAAGTGTGTCTGTTTCTTTTAATATTCTATGAACCAATGTGTAGATTTCAAACACATCCTGTCTCACTGTGAGGACATTGTGAAATAAAATATGGATCTTATTTTTTTAAACTATTTTATGCCTATGATGATACATAAAAAGTTCAATTTAATCACTCCTTGTGTTCACTGCATTGTATCAATAACGCATAGCTACGAAAATAAAGGCTAAATTAAAATTTTATGTTTCTCGTGTCGATTCATTTCTCTGTTTTGAGTTAACCGTGTCATTATCGGACAATTAGTGAGGAGCTATTTTATAGCATTGCCTAATTCAATTTTTAAAAATTTTCTTTAAAATTCCTAATAAAAAGTAATGACAGAATGGGAGTCCATCCATCAAGGCTAGAGAGTTTGTCCCTTTATTGAAGTGTAAAAAAACACCATCTTTTATTTATTTTTTACCAGAAAAGTTGTTAATTGAATCACTAAACAAACCATAAAATATCTTTTAACTAAGAAATATTCTACTGAAAATAAATCTATTGTCTGTCAATCCCAACCTCATTTTCCGCTAAATAGCTTTGTTAGAGTTGCTCAAATTTTTGAAATTGTTTAAAAAAGTTCTGAGCTTTTCTTTAAAAAAAATTAGTGTTTTTTATTGTAAAAGTAAGCAGAATAAGAGTGATATAACAAAAACAAAGCTGAAACATCAACAAATCAAATAAATAGATAAACTGATTTTTTCACTAATTAATTACATTAAAAATAAAAGTATCTCTATAAGGAAAACCTCTTTTTGCTTTATGAGGTATTTGTAATATATTTGAAAGAAGGTATAGGAAAGGTGGATAGAAACATATAAAAGGGGCGAACACAATAAAAATAAAAGGATATTTAAATTATATTAATTTTTTAAACACTGTGTAATATATTGGGATACTGTTGCAAATAATTGTTTGAGATGTCAAGTAAAATGTTTTTAAAAATAAATGTATTGCTCTTTTGGATATTATTTCAGAAAGATAAAACGAATGTGTGGGAACTAACTCTCCATATATTTGTGGATTCTTTTTAGCAACGCTTTTTCTATGTCAGTGACCAAGGTCATACTGGAATTTCATCAAGCTCCTTTTCTTAT
>CABFWO010004311.1:29060-67534 GCA_902155825.1 Timema genevievae | reverse complement strand
GTAATATTCCCTGTGTCAATCGACAACCTGAATTTATTGATAAAATCTACATTAACGCGAGCGAAGCCGCGGGCAAAAGCTAGTAACTAATAAATTGATTAATTGACTTCAGAATCAACATTTTTTAATCGTTTTGAGACCTTATATTTTCTGCGATTATATTGAATTGGAGTAAATATAATTATTATCAAGGATGAAATTCGTTGGTTAATCAGTCACTTTAAAACTTGTACAGGTGGTCCTCGTATAAAACGGTACTTATTTAACACGATTTCGCTACAACATGATCGGTAAAATGTGACAAGCCTGGTTTAATAAGGTACTTCAATAGTATTGTTAAGCTGAAGAAACCGGAAATTGATTCCCTTTTTGTTTCGCTCAACGCTATGCGACAACCAGTAGTCTACAATCCATCCAACAGCTATAAAAGTTAGTAAATATAATTTTACGTATTCATACTTCAGGTAATGTTCCATGCAGCTCTCGCTGTTGACAGATATAATCAATACCTATGAAACAAAACGAATATACAAGAAAAATTGTATTAATTTTGGCAGCAAAAATATGTTTGTGTTTTCTAAAACGGATTTCTTTTTAAAATTGGATTATAGCATTTCCCTTTTTTTGTGTTTAAGATAATTGAGGCCAACAATTGACGTAGCAAATCATTCGATAGAGAATAATTTTGATGTAATACGGAAATAACGTGTAACCCGAACAAGTAGTAAGACACGGAGCTAAAAAAATAAATAATAAACTCTTGTTATTTTAATTAAATTGAGTAAAATATGTTTTAAACATATGTTGAGGACAAGCAGACTGTGGTTGAAAAACATTATTGATGACTAATGACATACATCTTCTACGAGTAGTGAAGAATTAACCAATTAGGTTCCTTTTAACTTTCTGATTGACAAAGTATTCTAATCGATAACTTGTAATAGGTCGTGTTTTTTGATAGAGCTTGAAATTTTGTGCTCCCTAAAACTCGAAAAAGGATTTTTTACATATATATATATATATATTGATCCTTCTATCTGTTTTTACATGGGAATACAACCGAAACAGATTATTTTAAATGTTCACATTATATAACATTTTTAAATGTTAAAGAAATCAATGCTTACTTGTTAATGAATCGGCCACATTTAATAATTCTCAAATTGTATATTCCACCCACCCTGAAGGGGTGAAGCTTATCTTTCTTGGCTTCACTATACAACTTATAAGCTAGAGCCATACTGTGATCGGTCAAGGCAAGATTGCTACCTTCCAGGGTAGACGGAATATTAGTGTGTGTGTGTATTTATATATATAAACAGGAAATTAATGCAATAGTTATTTTAAGAATCCATCTCACGACCGCTTAATTGGCATATTATTATATACAAGACTATTCTCGAACCAGAAAACATTAAAACGTTTTTTTTTTTTGCATCATGCATTTGACAACTGAAAAACAGAGAATATCATAGTAGTAAAATCACCCTTTTTAAATATAGTCAACTTTTTAAAAAATAGGATGACATGGTTTCATTGGTTTAAAATTCACTGTTCTCTTAAGTAGAATGCAAAATACCGCATAACGATGTGATGTCTGGTTATAGCTGTATTACCCACCCAAGCTAGATGTTATCTGGGGGGCTATATGGGTTCTTAAGACGTATTGTTAGATCTGTATTATCTAAGTTAGGTGTTTTCCGTGGAGTAAGACGGACTCTTAATAATATTTATATCTTCAGAGATCATATCTAAAAGTTAATCATATGACAGAGTAGATATTGTGATTGTTGACGTGACAATGTTCTGGTTGATGGTTGCAGACGGATGAAGGGGAGACTCAAGCAGCAAGACAGCATGAGGCTAGACGCCGAGCATTAGCTAGGCGGAGGGCCCAGGCTGACCAATACAAAAACAAGGGCAGAGGGACACCACCACCAGTGACTGGAAGGAGACACGAGAACGTTCAAACCGAGAAGTTTCTCGAGGAGGTATTTAACACTGGCTAACAACGTCTAGGTCCTTAAATTACTTGATACCATCTGGATTGAAATCAATGGATGAATAAAGTTTCCTGGCATCATAATTTACACTAGAGTTTTTAAACCAGTGTGACGTGAAGGGTTTGCCAGTGTGACGCGGGAGTTTGGGGGAAGATAAAAGAAAATAAAGAAAAAATTTGTGGTCAAAAGAAAGAAAATTTTAATTTAAAATCTACGATCAACATTATTTTTATAAATAACCAATTTATTAGAATTTTAGCCATTGTGCTTTGAAACACAATCTTAAAACTCGTTATTTTAGTTATATAATCTTTCCTTTAAAAAACTAATGATGTGTCTTGATGAATAAATACCCTTGTTAAAAGTGCCATGAGTTGAAAAAGGTTGAAAATAAATGGTTTAAATTAATCAAAAAGGCCATAATTTATATTTTTTTCAGAAAAAGTCCTCGACCCTTCTCTATAGAGAAGTCGTTGTAAGACAAAGAATATAAAAGTAGATAACTAGGGGTCTTTATTTGGCCCAAACCCAAATATGTAAAACCCAAGTATCCAAACCTAGCAGTGTTAACTGTCAGTAAACTAAAGTATTCAACTATTCAAGTTAAGGAAGTTAGGGTATGCTTTATGTTTAACAAATGACATGAAATTGACAATAGCCTGAAGGCCGTTTTACTATCAAATATAATGATCAAAAGGTTAACAATCTTAATTTTATTGATTGCGGACAATGCCCAATAGCAAATAATCCAACAATATTTATCGGGAAGCGAAAATATGTACTTAAGTAAAAAAAATTATAAGGTTACAGAGTATTTAATGCATATATCTAGATTAAAGAACATTCATAAGAAGTTAACAGAACCAATTCAAAAGTAAATAAAGTTAATTATTTCGAACAATAATCAAAACGAAATGAAATCTGGAAATACACCCTATCGTCAAATCAACATGGCTAAGCCAATCAAAAGATACCTATGAATATCTGAAATTAAGCCGGTCAGAAAATCTATACATATCAACTAATAAATTTCTGCTCATAACCATACCCCTGGCTACAATATTTACAAGTAAAGTCATTATTCTCATCTAACAACCCATGAGGCGGGGGTAGCCTACACACCAAAAATCTTAATATCCTTATGATTTATTTACTTAGCCCATAATAAAATTTGAACAAATTAGAATCATTTACCGAATTTCCCACTCGCGTAGAAATTGAAAATATGATACCAAACCATATTAGTTTCATATAGACACACTACAACTGTAAGAATATAGCCAACCAAAATATAGTGCAAAATAGCGCACAAAGATTAAATTTCTTAATTTTATTTGTGAATAATATAACCTAACCAGCACTAAAAGGCATAAGACCATAACATGCCCGTAACCAAAAAAATCTAACTATCAGGAAAATTAATTTAGTACAAAATTAATAAATAAATATCCCGAAGCATGATCAAATTGGATCCCTATATAATTTAGGAAGAGTTTAGTCGCTCTTCATTTTTCCAGTTAAAAAAATTATAAAAAACCTTTCCAAAATAATGCACATTTACATGGTGTAAGTTCCTAAATCCTAATTGCATCAAAGAGTGATCGTTCCGGTCTGGGCATCAGCTTATATTTCATTTAGAACAGTGGGAAAAAATGGTAGGGATATATTCCATGACCGATGAAGTCATCTTTGGCTAGTCAGGAAACGGCTCACGCATCGACGCCTGCACACAACGTCGAGATGAAGATTAATAGGGGGTAGGGCGACACACGTGATAGCACTTGTCGCTTGCTTCCCCAAGCTTTGGCGCCTGCGCAGCGTCTTCAACTCGGGGGCTAGCGAACGGGATCACATGGCATTCCGAGTCTTCTTTCTAGTTTTCTCGCCAACTTGAACGATGAACAGTGTTCTGTGTTGACTTGCGTTGAGGATCCATACCAAGAGCTAATTTCCCAATAAAATGGGGTAAGTGTGTATACACCTTTTTTAGGTGGTGGCGAAGATAGTTTGTAGCCACGGTACAGTCCCCTTCTTTCATAGTAAGCGTAACTACTGGGTAAGATAAATAAACAGGGTGGCAATTAATTAATTTTATTTTTTCTACCATTCCTAAGGAGTTCCTTTACCCTTAAAATATCAATTTCGTTCTTTTCCTTCTATTTTAAGGTGGAAATTTGAATGATATTTACCATGTGACTTTTTTTTTAACATAAATGCACTCCAAAGTGTAAGTGTATAGTCATAGACTCATCTGGAAGTCAAAGTTAAGCAATTAGAGTTCATTTACATTTGACAGCCTGTAAGGTAGGTAGGAAGGGAATGCAAATTAAAGTAGGCCTACGTATTGTTAGTTTTTGTAGCAAACAGCTTTTTTGGTCTAATTAATTTAGAATAATTCTTCAATAGTTCATTGGCGTAGTTTTATTTTCTATATAATCAACTTCATAAACGATTGTGGAATATTTGTCATAGTCAATGCGAATTTTTACTTGAACATTTTCCCCTTATTTAAAACGTAAAATTCCACACTTCCCATAAAAAAGTATTCAAGATCTGTTAAGAAATCCTTTAAACTTAAACTAAATTTATTTTCTGAAGCAATATTTTATTTAGTTTGGCAAAAAGGTTTTTTATCAATTCAAACTAAAAATACGTACCTTAACTCTCTCTGCCTTTCATATCATCCTATCTTATTTAAGGCTAAATCTAACTAGTCTGGTTCGCTACCTTAGCTCATTTGGTAGCCTGTCTGCCTAATGAGCTGATTGTCCCGGTGTTGGTTCCTGGTATGGCTGAAAACTATATCATTGGTGAAATGTGGTTTATTCTATCACAATTATTAAAGAGATAAATAAACGGACGGGGGCTGGATGTTGTGTCTGTTATAGATTTAAGTTAGTTCATAAGTTGTGTGCTGATATATAAATCAATTCAGAAAGTGCATGTTGAATACCGAAATAAATGAAAATGATTTAATTTATACCGACTATTTTGATATTTATATTATCTTGGTTGTGGTGGCTTGTTTGCCACAGATTATTACGCTTGTATTTTAAACATTTAAAATTTAAATCTACTGAATAAAAAATATAATAAAAGGACTAAAATTAAATATATTTTTTATTTTAAAAAAACTAGCTTTCAGTTTTTAAAACAAGTTAAATTTCAAAGTTAGATGTTAAGATCATATTTTAATTATATTTATTGTAGATTTTTCTTCTTTGTTATTCAAGGAATCCAAAAATAAACGTATGATTTTCATTTTCTAAAATATGATCACCCCACTTTGTTATGAAGCCAGTTTGTAATTTTAAATTTTGAGAACTTGGATCTTGCTTGAATAACATCACTTAAATTAGTATATAAAGTGGAAAAGGAATAGTTTTTATAAATGTTTTTCTTCACTCACTCAATTTCTCATTTATTTCCTCCTCATTTTTATATTCTTATAGTCACAAACACATCATATTATTAATCACAATAAACATTTTTGATATATAAATTTTAAACCAAATTGTTCAAATATTTTTAACAAATTTCAAATGGTCAAAAAAACTCATTTGTAAACCACTTTATAATTATTTTTAATTTCTAAAAATAACATATTCCTATTTATCATGAAAACCTTTTCTCAGATATCCATTTTAAAATCAATATTAAAGGAAATTTTGAAAGATTTCAATTTAGATTGTCGTAGCTTAACTCCCTTGAATTAAAGGATATTTTAATATTGAACCCGTTGAATAGTCCCACGATACCAATATTGAACAAAATCGTTAAAGCTATTGACAAAAATATTCAAATTTTACCAAATTTAGTCATTTTTAGAAAAAAGAATATAAAAAATTAATTACAATGTAAAAAACTTAAGATACCACTTTGATCCTAATTACTTTTCGTTTGAGACACCCCTAGATTTACACTTTTAAACAAAATAATTTGAGTAATTTTCTAAATACATAAAATTTTCAAAAACAACTCAGAGGTAAACTACCTTAATGAATTTTTACCATAAAATCAAGTATACGGTGTTATTTGGGAGCTCTAACACTCCTTATATTTACATTTTAAAGGAAGCTTGATTATGACTGATACTTAAGTCTTAAAAACTATTTGAAAGAATTTCAAATACAATTTTATAAATGAGATTTGGAAATTTTATACATAAAAATTAAAATTTTATTTTGATTTTTGTAAGAAAATCATTTAAGGCTTGGTTATTAATAAATGATCTTTGATAATTTTAAATAAAATAAACAGCTTTGACAATTTGGTTTAAAATTTATATCTTAAGAAGATTTCATATGATTAACAAAATATCATATTTGTTTTTAAGGGGAGGATTTATTTAAAGGATGGTTTAGTAATAGTCAATTTTTGAAAATTTTATTTAAAGCTATAAAAGTGTATCCTAGAATATATTTACGTGTATGTCGTACCATTTACTTTAATAACTCAGATTTTCTTGTATGGCTTCCTGATAACAATGTATTTTAGCCAGGAAGAATTATTTATTAAGAGTTCTAGAATTTCTTTTGGAAAAACAGTCATAATGACTATTAATATTCTTTACTAAAAAACTGTTAATAAAATTTTTAAATACTTATATTATTCTAATAATATTGTTAATATAAATACTGTTTATGAACAACATAAAAATGTTTTTGATAAACACGTTCGGATAAAAAGTTAAATTAATTTAATACCATTATAAAATATTCATCCCTTCATTCTTTAATTTCTTCAGGAACAATTACTGGAGAGAAAATTCTGCCAAAATCAACCACCTAGCATGAACTGTTTCCATATTTGATTGAAATCACACTAGTCAAAATACCAGTCCTATGCACTAACAAATACAATTATTCTACTGTAAAATAACCTTGCATCCCTTATAGCTCAGAGATTGTCTCAGCATGTTGTTCACACAACGTTATATACTTAAAGAAAAGTTCATTTAACTGGCATAGAGACTATGTTGTAAATCTTTGTGCATTCTTACAAAACAACTCTTAAGTAATGTTAGATAAAAAGGAAACACAATTCTGACCCTCTTCAGTGACATTTTTATAGCATAGCCATAAGCTACAATTAATTAAATTTACCAAACTGGTGGTGGGAGGTGTTTATGATTATTAATTAAATTTTCGCTTTTGCATGATAATAATTGGCATATTAATTTCCCATCTAGAACCACGCGCTAGGTACATTAATTAAACGATGATTAAAAATATTTTTATAGAAGTGTTTTTAATGTCGTTGGGAAATATTTAGAGCGAGGGGGCTCAAATTTGTCCCAGCCTCTTTCAACCGCCCGGTTTTGGAACACCTGATTTTGGGAGGTGTTTGAGGCCCTGAAACACCAGCCCTTTGGTACGGCTCTAGCCTAGAATTTATTAGGACAAAGTGAACATGCTGTAATTGCAGCGTATAATTATATTTTGTGTTTGTAGCTGCTTGAACGCCCTAGTGAAACGGAAGCTAGCTGTCAGACTGACCCGTTCCTCGACAGACCGGTGTCACCACCCTTCATTCCAGCTGTTGTTACTGCTGAAGCTGAGACACAGGTCTACCCTGGGGAGGTAGGCTATTTTCAGTGCACACTATTATAATTATTATTTCTTAGCATCACGTCTTACTACTCGTTCGGGTTTTACGCATATGGACTAATTACGCTAATTTGTTAGGGATGATAAAGGTAGAATTTTGAGCAAGTGTAACCACATATGCGTGGAGGGAAAGTGAAAAAACAATTTAGGAAAACACCTCAGTGCACTCAAACGGGATTCTAATACGATCTCCTCGTCTTCCACAGTTTATTCCGTTGCCGGGGTGCCGCATGTGACCACCGAGGCTGGTAGGGCACAGTTATAGAAAAATTAAGAAAAAATATTTGAAAAGAAAAATTTCAATATTGATAAGGAACGTACATATACATTACTTGTTGGCGATGCAGAACCGGGTGCACAAACAAAAGAATACCCCTGAAAATAAAAATTGGGACACATTAAAATACTTATCCATCACTGGGGCGAGGTCAAATTAAAGATTAAAAGTGGGACTTAAAGCCAAGGATTAGTGAGTTTAAGTATGAGGTATAACCTTAAAAACTTAATTAGCTAAGGTTTTGAGTGCTAGACTGATTTAAACTAGCTCTATTCTACAATAGTTTGGTAAAAAAAACTTAAAACACCTGGTCAAAGTAGAAGTTGGTATGAAATAAAAGGTTATTCAGGGGGTCAAAGAAGAGCTTGTTAAGAAATAAAGGGGTCTTCAGGAGGATAAATAAAAGGTTGTTAGAAAAGAAAGGGGTATTCAGGGAATGTATTCCTGAACACTTCCATATCCATCTTAAATGGCCTATCCCATTTTACTTTGCAGAAAAACAACTGGATATTCTCAAAAATGCTCTCAGGAATACAAGGGTTTGGAGGAAAGATAAGAGATTGGTAGGGAGTAAAGGGTTGTCTAGGGGTTCAAAGACGAGATTGGTACGAAAAATGGTGTTCAGAGGGGTGAAGAAGAAAACTGGTAGGAAAGAAAGGGGTCTTCAGTTGATTTAAGATGAGGTTGGTATCAAAGAAAATGGTGTTCGGGTCGTGTAAGAGGTTGTTACGAAAGAAAATAGTTTTCAGGTGTTCAAAGAAGAGGTTGGTACTAAATAAAGGGGTCTACAGGTGATTGAAGAAGAAGCTGGCAGGAAATAAAGGGGTGTTCGGTTCGAAGAAGAGTTTGGTAGGAAAGAGAGTGGTTTCCACGAGGCTTAAGAAGATGTTTGTAGAAAATAAAGGGGTGTACAAGTGGCCAAAGAAGAGGTTGGTAGGAAAGAAAGAGGTGCACAGATTCATGGTAGAGTCTGACGTATAGGGAATGATTGAAATTAGACATTGGTTGGTATGAGCTGGAGACAGCTGTGACCGAACTTTCATTGAAGCCCTTGGCTCTAACCTTATCCAGCATTTTATTTGAGGGCCCTAATAACGCACCCAGTAGTGTGTTCTACAAATAACTGTTGATAGCTTAAAATGTGTATCTGTATTCTGTAAAATCACTCGCTGCACTGCACAAGTGGAAAACCTCATCTAATAGTACATTGCTGATAGCTGTCATCCATGTCCAGGTATTGGTACATCAAGACCAGTTTAAAACTATTTCTCAGAATTTAGTTAAAGATCAACTCTGTCTGCCAAAATGTACAAGTCATTGCCTACACAAATGACCACCCATGTGTCAGAGCAGCCCTGTCCACCAATGATTTAAATCCACGGCTTATAAATCATAATTATAACAAACAGAAGAATGATAAGAAATATTTCATTTTTGAGTTCGCAAAAACCGTTCTCTAGACGAGATTGGCAAAGCCCCTACAAATATTCACACCACACCACCAACCAGCTCTGGCCCAGAGGGTTAAATTTCCGTCAAACCAAAGAGCTAAGCCCTAATATAATAGCTTTGCCCCAAAGGTTCAAGCCCTCGGTGTTAAAAAAATGCAGGAGGGATTTTAGACCATAATCACAAATTGAAGTAATATAAAACAATTAAATAAGGACCAATTAAAAAATGAAATTAAAAACCATAACGATTGGTTGGCACCCCATTATAGAGGTAAAAATAAAAAAATTGGTGTGAAAATTTCACAGCTGATTATAATCCCTGAACTCTACTGGAATCATCTGCACTATCCAGAATAATGATTAAAAAACCAGGCACTTTGAAATTAACTCGCTTTTTTTAATTAAAAATAATGTGTTTAATGAATAATTTTTAATGCTTACTTGAAAAATGACTCTATTCTGTTTCTATCATATCAGGTATTTCTTAAAAAACACATTTTTTTTTCACAGTTTTAAAATAACTTTGACAGAATTTGTGCATTGACATTATATCTAAATGCCACTCATATAAGACTTATTTTATTTACATACGCGTTTAAAATACTATTAAAAATAATTTGTTCTAGTTTGTCATATTAACTTCATAAACAAACTAAGCTCACAGTGTTAGCACTGTTGTCTGGTGCTCTCAAGGCCAAGAAACAAATGACTTAGGGAAGTGTTGACAAAATGGAAAGATTTAGTTTACAAATTCCCAGTATTTAATCTTAGCTGAATGCAATCATGGGCTATAGCAAGTTGTTACTTTCATTGATCGGTTTCAATCTCAATTATGACTCTGACATTCATGAAAGTGACAGAGGTATTAACGATACTAGTGATAACATTTAATACACAGCTAGTCTCTGTGATGAATGGAGTGATGGTGTCGCTTGTAGGGTCAATTGGTAATATATGTTAAACCACATTTGTGAATTTGCCCATTTCATGAATCGGGAAAATGTCTGCTCATTCTATAAACTGACCTCCCCTCTTGACAATCTCATGACATGGACAAAAATAGTCCAGTTCATGGAATGTGCAACGCTTATACTGCTCAGTTCACGAACTGGCTATTTCATCAACTGGGCAGGTCCAATCATTACCCAAATCATGATCTGGAGTAGTTTTGCCTTGTCCGTGAAATGGACAAGTGAAGAACAAGTTTGTTCTTTAAGTGAGCTTAACTTTTAATCGTTTTAGAATGGAAAGTTAGCTTAAATTAGGTTGGGTTGGTTTGATATAATATCTTAAACCAAATTTCAGTTAAGCTTGTAGTAAGATAATTTCCATTTAATGAAATAAATAAGAGGTAATGCAATTTTTAAAACAGTTCTTGATCTGGTCAAATGAAGAAGCCAGCTCACGGAATAAGTAGAAATTTACCCAACTCATGAAATGTGCAATTTTAATATTGGGGTATAGCATATACATTTCGGTGGGCTTGACAGACTGATGTACCTTTTAGCTTAGTGAGTAAAGCAACGGGAGACTACCTCACTCCTCACTTCCCTAGTTCGCCTCTTCAGTACTGTCTAGAGCTAGGCTTTACAGCTGATGGTGAAACTGTTGAGGATCCAACCAACCTTCGAGTTGACATCATACATACATACATACATACATACATTACATACATACATACATACATACATACATACATACATACATACATACATACATACATATATACATACATATATATATACATACATACATAAATCGACTCAAAATAGTTGTGAAAAAACTGTAGTGATAGAAACGAGGGGATTAAATGTCTAAGATCAGCTTATAAAATTTGTTTTAAAAATGCTATTAGTTTACAAACATAGAAAAAAAAACAGACCAGTGTTATTTTTAGTGAGTGATTCCTATAATTTTTTTTCTAGTTGTTCGATTTCAATGGTGAAGTTGAGCCTATTTTAGACCTCCTAGTTGGCAAGACTCTGGAACAGTCCATTGCAGAAGTTATAGAAGAAGAACAAGAGATGTTGAAAGCCCTACAGCACGGTGAACAGATGGGGCAACAAACTAAAAAAGAAGTTCAAGACAAACAGGTAAGCTACGACTAATCATTTTATAAATATATATATATATATAAATAAGGATTAGTCGTATATATAAATAGGATTAAATATTCAATATATTTTAAATAGGATGGTTTTATCAAAACTAACAATATATATTTTAATGACAAGATATTTGTTGTTTTAAATTGGATATTCTTTCTTTTAACTCACTGAGTTTTAATTTAATGACGCACATATTGGCATTTTACGTCCAATTGAATTAGAAACTTTAAACTTGGTACGTAAGATTCTCCAAACACACAACGTATAGAAAACTGTATATATATGTATATATGCATATATATGTATATATATGTATATATATGTATATATGCATATATATGTATATATATATGCATATATATATATGAAAGATCGTTTTTATGTATATATATGCATATATATATATATGAAAGATCGTTTTTATAAAATAAATGTGTGTTGTGAGTACATCCAATTTTAATATGGAAACGTTTTGGATAACATATTGATTTTACTAAATTAAATAGAACATTTATCTCTCAGTTTACCGGAATGGCTTCTCCAAAGGAAGAAAAGTCAGTATCATCGCAGTTATTAGTTTTTAATGCATGCGTTTTAACATAAGAAACTACTATATACTTATAGACTTATTATAAGGGATATGGATCAGAAGATTAGCTAAAGGTAATGCACCCAAATTAGAGTTAGAACAAAACAAAAATCCCTCTAGCATCGATGCGCGTTAATAAAACATGGCTAAATGGCTATCACTCGATTATAGTTTTAGTAAATATTTTCCTAAGAACTACTAAAATTAAATATTTTTAGATTGTTTTATACAATACTTAATAGATTATTTAAATGTCAAATATTGTTCAGTTGACCGTTATATACGAAAAGAAAAAGAGGATAGGCCTGAATCTGACAGGTCCAACATATAATTACTCACGAAGTCTGTTATCTGTTTTTTATATCAATTTTATAGTTTACAAAACAGGATATGTTCATGGCTCTGCCAGGTTATCGGTATTTTTTTTCCTCAAGTTTCGGATATTTCTCATAAGGATAGCATGCTTCATAAACCAAAACTCTATCTATAATTCTAGACACGTGATCGCGGTGTGCTGGATCTCCTCTGGGACCAGTACCCTGCAAATATTCTCAATTCAAGACACGAGTTCTATATCTTAAATTAGGGATATCAGATATTATAAAGTGAGAAATTGGATGAGTATCAGTAATTAAATGTGTACTTAATTTCTCTGGTCTAATATAAAACTAACAAAATAATTAGAGCAGATTTTCCATTTATTTTTTTAAGTTTTGTATTGCATTAATTGGGTTTTACCTACTTACTATATGACATAAGGAATCCGAAAGTTCACTGCCATATTTACAAAAGTATGCCACCTATCTTTATCACGAGCTAGTTATATCCGGTTCACCTCATAGCAACCCATTTCCCTCAGGTACATTCTAATGTTATCCTTCCATCTGCGTCTAGGTCTTCCCAATGGCCTCTTCCTATTGGGTTTGCCAATTAACACCCCTGAACAAGGTTCTAGACTCTCCCATTTGAGCTACATATCCTGCCCACCGTCATCTACGAGACTTGATTATCCTAATAACCAACTCTATCACTGAGAAAGTAAAATTACAAATAGATTAAGATTATATATTTGTAATTTTACTTTCTCAGTGATAGAGCTAATTGATTTATTCTAATGATAAGTATACTTTTAAATTTTCACTGTTATAATCCAATTTGCCACTGGTTGATATACGTTGTTTTATGTTTCACTTAAAAATCATTTTGTAAGCCCATATATTTAGCCTATAACATTTTCGGTAATTGAAAAATTAGGTTTTCCATATTAAGATTTGGCATTAATTAAATACTAGAATACTACTTATGTATTGCTGATTTAAATCAAACACTTTTAGCATGTGCTAAACAAGTAAAAATAAGGTTTTCAGAATAGCAATACATAACTTTAACATCGGATTTAATTGCCATTTGATTTAAACCAGCAGCTACCTATGGTACTCCAACGAGGTACTACTTTTTCTTTGTTAAGTTTAGTAATATTCGAATTTAACTCACACATAAAAAAAATCAATGGTTTTAATTTCAGAAAAGTGGGGCAAACGAGGATTCAGAAGCTGAAAACGATTCCTCACAAGGAGTGTTATCTTTAGAATATCTTCCAGAAACTCTACCAGATGTACTGGCAGGTCTTAAACACGCCGGTTACAACATAAATGACATCAAGACAGGTAATCTATATAGTGCACATATTGGGGAAGGTGGCCCCTTTTAACTGAATGTTAGCACATAGTCAAACTCCGTTGGTCCGAACCTCAGTCTGTGCCTGGACCTTTTTCAAATATTATTGAGAAAAGTATTGACTTATTAGGATCTGAGTTGCGATGAAAATCTTCAATTAATATTCATGTTCATATGAAACAGAGTATTTTTTGTATTAAGCAAAGTATCTGATGGTTGATATTTGACTAGGGTTCATTTGTAAGTAGTAATTAGTGAGGGTAAAATTAAAAATAAATGGTATGGTACACCGTACAGACTTTCTCTCGCTTTTATCTTAAAACAGACCTTTACTAAAAACTCGCAAGATTTGTGAAACGAAATAATAAGTTTATACATTACTGTAGAAGCACTACAGCAAAGATCACAAATGAACTAATATACAATGTTACTTACGTACTCTATGGCATTAGAACTAGGAATACTGTTACAAAATAAATAAAATATTTTTATTTTTAATGGTTCTACAACTTTACAATGATAAGTTATTTCGTATTTCATATATTTGTGGAGAAATAATGGAAATTGGAAAATTTCTCCCATGTAAGGTATCATCAGTCATTTTCATGAGAAAATGGGAACTACCATCATATTTATAACAATAAACGGTGTCTAAATATAAAATTTAATCAAAATCGTTAGAGCAAATTTCAAGAAAATTGATATTTTCTTTTTTTGCCCTTCAGTAAACTACCCTTAAATCTAGGGTTAGATATAATTCCAAAAATCCCTCTGGGGGATCTTATCAAAAGCCCAGATACCAGGTTTTACCCCAATCTATAAAGTAGTTTTGACTATAGACCGAGGTACAAACGGACAAACAGATGGCATTGCAAACACTTTTTTTTTTGTTTCAGCGGGTCATGAAACGTCGACATTTATAAAAATCTCAAGTTCGATTTTTTTGACGATCACAAAACTTTCTCTTCGAGGTGCGAGAGAAAGTAATAATAATTTTGTGTTCCCCAAATTTGGAAAGCCAGGAACAGCTCTCTCTCTCTCTCTCTCTCTCTCTATATATATATATATATATATATATATATATATATATATATATATATATATAAAACATTGTTGATTTTTATCCTTCTTCTTCTTTGTCTGCTCTTATGTATAGTTTTATAAGCCCTTTTCCGGTAAGTGAAATTGCGAGAAAATGGTTGAACCGATTTTGACAGACGTCCACTCATTTTAAAAGTTATAGGTCTGGGATGTAGGCAAAAATAGTAGCTTAAAACAAAAACCCAAATTTCCTAGCGAATTTTACATCTTTTCCTTCTTTGTGGGCAGTGGTTCATCAATATAATAATTTTTTGTGTACATCACCATGGAAACCATGATTTGTGTATAGTTGTATACGAATAGATAAAATATTTGTCTTTGGTTAAAATAATAACTAATTTTTACTTGAGTATTTTGGTGCCACAAATTGATAAAGAGCTGGAAGAGGGGTCATTTTAAAGTTCTCATCGTGGTTCGAAGGGGGCAAATAAACGTTTTTCTTCAAACTAGACACCAAAAGATCTATGTAAAGTGTATAGCCTTTGAAGAGTTAATTATTAGCTAGAAAGTCGAGTGAATTCTTTTTATAGAGATCTTTTACCAACAAAAAGTTTTGAATACAATTTAGTTCAATAATCTGCAGAAATTGCTGCAATAATCCACTAGTTAAGTATACGTTAGCATAACAAAAAGTATATATATTTTAATAAATTAAATTATAGCATCACGTTGTCCTACCCGTTCGGGTTATACGCTTAAATACTAATTACACTAATGGATTAAGAATTGGGAAGGTTGAATTTAGAGGAAGTTAGCCCGCATTTGTGTGGAGGAATAATGGAAAACCATTTCGGATGAAACCCTCTCAGTTCATCCGACCGAGATTCTAACTTCAATCTCCCCATCCTTCGCATTCTAGCTTAACACAAAACCACCGCGTTAGCTAACTAGGCCATTGAGTCGGGTTATCTTTTAGTATGGCCTAATCAATTATTAAGAATTAAAAAATCACGATTTAGTTTCCATTTATTAGTATTTGGTGGTGAAGAACGTTGGACACAGCTAAGTATAAAAGATCCAAATGTGTTTTCAACAGAGAAAAATACCATGAACAAACGTAAATTCCCATTAGAAATATATTAAAATCAATTTGTTTATTAATGTGAAAAGAATTATATAAAATGCCAATCTATGGTTTTTAATAGAATTATAAAATTTTATTATCTGAACTCATACAAGCAATGTATATATTAATACTCATTAGGTGAATTAATCGTTCGGCGCTCGTAAATATGCTAGTTATTTTATCACTGGTGGTTGGACTGTTATGTGATTAATAGCGAGCATAAATAGCTTAATTAAAAATAGTGAGCACCCATTCAATTACAATATATGCACTATTACTTTTTCTCCTACAATAATTCAAAATTTGTGCTGTATCTGAAATACTTAAATATGTTACTAAACTTTGTTAAACGTTTTGGTAAAATGTGTCTTTTTTAAGTGTTATCATTATCAAATAATACATTTTTTAAATTATGTTAGAAAAATATGTTCTAATTTTCAAGAAGCCCATTTTAAATAAATAATTATTTTAAATAAAGATTTTAATCTTAAAATTATATTTTTATAATTAATTTATTTATGTTCACGAAAAAAAATACTTTAATTGATGTTTCTAAACAATGTATTCAACAGAAAATATATCTGATAATAAAACATTGTTTTTAACATATAGATAAGTATTGATATTAATTCCTTACAGACTTTGGAGAGGACATCATGCCTTGGTTGCTGAAAGAGGTCCAGAATGAACTGAAACATATGGTCAGCAGTAAAGACATACTTACAGGTGAGTAGTCAATTCAATCTAAAAGACATAATCATGATCACATTACATTTAGAACTCACCAAACCCTAAATACACTAAGGTGATCTAAATTCAAGGAGTTATTTTTCAACATAGTTATTAAATTCCAATAGTGAAAACAGAACTATAGTGCTATTTTAACCTAAAAACTTATTGGTTTTATGTTAGAAGCGGTTTACAATAAAGCTTGTGTGTGAATTTAATTTGTTTTGTTAATAGTATGATTCGAATTATGATTCAAATATGTATCTTTTACCATACTAAACTACCTTTATATACTAGAAGTTCTGTCTACAGAAGACCTCGCTACAATAATTAAAAAATCGTACATAATGTTAATAATTATGTCCATGTTCTTATCGTTACTAGCTACAGTCTTAAAATGTATCTGTATCATTATTTTTCTTTTGATTTCAAATTGAATAATCTCCTATGATTTATCTTTGGCTTTTTAAAGTTGATATTTTTCTTTGAAATTTGAGTTAGACCGAAAATATGTAATAACCAATTATATTATAAATTACACGAAATTCACAGAGAGTAACCGCTGTTAACGTAGTCCAAGACGTTAGTCACAATCTATCTCAAAATTAAAAAAAAATCCAAGGTCTCGATTGACTGCCTAGAACTTTAAATTCAAATCACATGGTCAGAGTTATTAAACAGGAGTCTAGTCCGAACAGGCAGTAAAAAGTGGTGATAAAAGAAAAGTTATTTAACAAAATACAATTTTGTGGACATTACATTGAAATGGATTGCAAGATTTAAACTAAATACATAGATTTTTTGGCCTATGTTCAAAGAATATCATTGTAAAATTTCGCGAGGATTTGTCTACACATTTGGAAGTTATCGTCGAACAAAGAGACATACTTATTTTTGCGCTGCCTTCATCTTAAAATGGATAACCGTATCAAAAAACCATGTACTTTGCAAACTTGTTTGGCCTAGGTTCAAAGAATATATTTACCAAATTTGGTTAAAATTGTACCACTTATCTTACAGTAACCGCAGAGCAAAAATCAGGACACACGGACGATATGCCAAATAGTCAATTTAAAACAGTAACTCATTACGCTTGGTCAGCAATACTTCCTTTTATAAAAACCGTATATACTCATCAAAATATATATAGTGTAAAATAGATATCTAAAGGATAAAATAATTTCAACATTTTGTTTACAGATATCGTTCGAGAAATTGTGGAAACACGCGGTGAGGTGTATCGCGTAATGAAGGATGAAGATGCTGAGATCCTAGATCTAGGTAGTGATGATGAATCTGCAAAGAAGGATGAAGAGACAAGAGAACAGGAAGAAAATCCGAACCAAGATTTAGAAAATGTTGATCAAAATATAGCTAGTGATGAAACAAACAAAGATATGGAACAAATGGAAGATTGTGAAATTAGTTATAAAAATCAACGAGAGCTTGAATCAAAAATGTCTGAGCATAATAAAGAAGATCTAGATGATAATAAAGAAATTGTTGACGAGGAGGATACAAATAATGACCTGAAGTTGAGCGCAAGGGTTGAAGAAAACGAAACGGGGAGTGTAAAACATTTAATACCAGAAATCAGTGAAATAGAAGATAAGAAAACTCAAGATAATGGAGAAGTAGAGAGCTAAAAACCAGCTTCAATTATAGGACAACAGACCATAACTAAATAAATAAAATGTATAAATCAAATGATGAGAAAGATGGCTAAATATACTACGAATAAACATCTGTAAATAAATATTGAAATTTAAAAACAGCAAATTAGACTACGTTTATAAAAAATATTTTTATCTTTTTAAATAAGCAAATTAAACACTATGACAAAATACATTAAATATCTTTATTCCTGCTTCTCTCAATAGACAAAATCTAACTCGAACTTATTTTTACATAATATTAAGTCTCCAAAGTAATATAAATGTTGTTATTGATATCTTAAAATTGTGTGCACATTTGTTTAAAGTTCAATTATATTTTAATGTTTTCAACTACACCAAAATAGTGATTAGAAATAACCTTTATAGAAATTATCTTTTAGAATGGGATTGTAAAAATTAGGTCACTTAGGAATCACCATGCGTGGAAAGATGAATTATAAATACTTTCGAAGACATTTGGAAATTAATATTGCATGTAATAAGTATATGTAAAAGTAAAATCTAATCTAGAGAAAGAATATTTGGCTTTTAAAGATTTTTATTATTGATTATTCATACTCACAATGATATGACTAGTTTGAAACTACAAAATAATGCATTTTTCTCTATATTCTTTTAAAAATGCTTGAACCAATTGTGTTATACCTTTGGAAGTGGATACAATTACTTTAAAACAACTTTTCTAGATTCAACCAAACACAATGACATTTTACAACATCATACAAGTGTGGAAAACAATAATGTATCTGTATATATTGACAAGAGTTTGTAAAATGAAATTACTGATAAGAATCTAGTCAAAAATCAGATGTAATTTAGATAATAAAATATATAATTAATTTGATTGTGTGCTTTGTTAGTGTTAAGCGTAATATTTTATTTCAATATTAATTCGTGATCGCAAAATCAAATCTAAATACAGAATGAATGAATTTAGTTTTAAACCTATTTATTATATTGCATATGCAGGTATGTTGGTCACAGAGTTTAAGACTAAGCGTAACTATCCTTTCGGCAGTGCACATTTGTTAATTCTGAACTATTGCAAGAATCTCATGTACTATTTAATAATATCTGCATTATTTTAAGAAGCCCAGGCAGTTAATATAAAACTATACAAATTCAACATCTAGTTGTTGTTGTTTTTTAAACCTTAAGTATCGACGTAAAATAGTGTAAATGGTTCATTTACGTTATTTTATTTATATTAAAATTCGTAACATTAACATTTGGTAAAACTGACTCAAGTTCACGTTAGGTATTTAAATATAATTTAAGTTTTCAAAATATTTATTTGCATTTTATTTATGTTAACTTTGTAAGTTTCATTAAATGTCAGAAATCAGTTAATATACCCAAAATGTATTTGTTTGCAATGGTTAAAATGGTTAATGGCTTGCTTTCATTAATGTAGCTTTAATGTAATTTTACATTAAGTTCAGGGGATGTTATTAAAATGTAATCAATATTCCTAAAAGAAATTTCCAAATAATAAATTGGCAAATGAAATGTAAAAAAAAAAAGCGTTTACCCCTTTGGAATGTCTATTCTTTAGAAGTTAACTAAATCTCTTGCTAATTTATAATCTATATTTAGCCATTAGGAATGAACATTTCTAAACCAATCAAATTTGTAAAACTGAATATAGTTATCAAAAGGTTGTTGGTTATTTTTTAAATAATTTAATATATTAAACTATTAGGCAGCAATTTTTTTTTATTACAAACCTAACAAAATTCCAAATAGAGTAATAAACAAAAGACATTTAAACACTTTGTTTTAAAGTTCCTACCAGATGTCTAAATAAGAGACATGAGACGTCCAAATATCATTTAAATTGGTTAGTTGTACTTTCTTATCGAGAAAATTAAATATCGTGTAAAAATATTTGGATTTTTATATGATCATCAACTATTTCAATCAAATCTTATTTATTACCCAATGTATTCCCATTTGGTTTTACAAGAGCTTAAATTTATAAATGAACTCTGACTACACAGTTATTTGTAACCATAGGATAATATTTAATAATATTATTACTAAAAAACTATTTTTAAATATTTTATTAAAGTCTGGTTTGGTTAACTAGGGGCCTATCTAGTATTATATATTTATCTAATATTTTACATCTCAATGGTAAAACTTTCAAAACTTTTAAAATAGTAATCTATATAATATGATGTAAAATGATTTGAACACAGGGATGAAAAAAAAAACGTTCTAGGAAGGTTAAGTAGATAAAACTGTTCAAGAGATTTGGGCTTTAATATCAAATACCATTTATAGGGAAGAGACCATTGGGAAGACCTAGACGCAGATGTAGAATAACTTTAGAATGGAATTGATAGAGATATTGTGTAATGAGGGGGACTGGATAGAACTAGCTCAAGATAGGGATGGGTCGCGTACTTTTGCAAGTGGGCAAAGAAATTTCGAGTTCCTAAAGCCATATATTAAGTAAAGATCTCAAAGTCCATGGCCACCTAAACGTTAGTTTGCCATTCAACTCTATCCTGAGTGAGAAACCTCTATCCAATCACTAACTAACCTTTCACTCAACCTCCTTCAAATCAAGTTTTACATTATCCTAACATCGACGTATTTTTCTACCAAGGGATCTTGTTTCTTAACTTTTACCTTTTAAATTATTATAGACCTAGTGAACTAAATGAGTAAATATAACGAAAATTATTTTGGGAGGAATATAGGTCTAAAAAGTGTTTTATACACCTGTATAAATTTAATTTTTCCAAAATTTCGGCCAATTCTATACACGTTTTAAAACAATGTATTATTTTTTTCAAAGTTTGTTCTTAAAGTCATATTATTATATAAGTTTTATAAATTAAATTCAATGGTTAGTACATTTGTTTTCGACAAACATTACCATTATCAGATTTTTAGCCACCAGTGTTAGAAGAAATTGTATGGAAAACAAGGAATAAAATTCGCACAAACTGATCAGAGAAGGCTAGTTGTCTACCAAGTTTGGTTAAATTAATTTGATATATATTTTCATAAAAGTTATTGTTCAAACTAAGACCCAATTATCAATATCTCAAAATGTTAGAAGAGTTATTTTTAATGTGTTGTACCCCGGTTAGATACAAATCAATATTAGTAATTATAATTAAGCTCATTTTGTTTATCTTATATTGTGAAACTGCTTGAAATAGTTTACATGATGTGGTATTTCATTAAATTTGTTTTCTGTGTGGTAGGAAAGAGACTAATTATATATTTTTGTTGAAAATATCATCGAATCAAACTAAGAAGACTTTATTCGAATGATCTCTCATTGCAAATTATTGGGAAGGTAAGTGAAGTTTAATAAAATAATAGAGATCACTAATATTTTAGTTCCAGGTCATACAATCTAGCCCTCATCATAAAAGGACAATTTTTGTGATCGGGCCCTATTTTTTTAATATTTTAAGTCTCCTGTGATATGTTTATCCTAATACGATTAATATGTTTTATATTGTGTAAAGTTTGGTGTTAAGTGTCAAGTGCGTTAGTCTAGTAGGCCTACTACTGTGCTTATGATGTGTAGTTTATTAAAATTCTTCTTCCTCGACCATTTTCTTAAAATTATATAATTTATATCACTAATGGCATACAGAATACATGTTTCTGGTATGAGAAGGTCTAAACGTTACTATAACCCTGTGAAACCTGATTTTTAACAATCGAATCACACGTATTATAAATGGAGGCTGAGAAAAGAGCTGGTGCATGTATTCCCCTTTCTAACCCCCTTCTATAACAAAGAATAGATGAGAAATCGGTATGGTACGTGGACACATACGACCATGTGCGCAAATTGTCCCTTCAACATCAGCATCACCCCACTAGCGCTTCCATTAAGTGATTTCTATAGGAAACCATACTAAGCAACAGCTGCAGCTTTACACGTTCTGTTTAGAAACTCAAATAGCATACAAAATACCACACGACCATGTTAAACTAGGGGCTGGTTTTTGGGTGTTATACTTGCAGCATCTAAACAAAGGTTTAGTTGAATATACGACTTAAATACTAACCTAGCTATATATATTATACACTAACCCTCCTCAGTGGCCACATGGTCTAAGTCGTTACTCTTGCAATAGACTAGACTGCAGAGGATGGGAATATCGGGGCTAGAATCCCAGTCGGGCTTACTAAGGTTGGTTTTCCCTAAATAATTTTCTACTCTCCCTCCACCTAAATTAGGGTAAACCTCCTTTAAATTCAACCTTCCTCATTGCTACCTCATTAGCGTAATTAGTAGGCCTACATATGCGTATAGCCCGGACAGGTAGTAAGACGTTCTGATAAAAAAACTGTTAACAGTGGTGAAACTGGGTATTAGCACGCTTCGCTACTGATTATTAATGAATATTAAAAAAAGGCAATTTATTAGTCTCGTGTACTGTGAGGCATTGAGAGAGCGTTTTTTCTTCAATAAAGCTGATCCTGTAGGAGGCAATTGTTCTTAATTGGAATATCAAGGAATTAATTACTTTATAGGGGTGGTATTCTGTAATAAAAGCAAACAAACACGTACATAATTGTTTACTAAACGTATTCGTATTGATCAGAGAAGGCTGCATGCTACGGCTTAGGATACACATGCATTGCAACGCTACGGTGGTTTCGTTTCAGCTCTTCGTTAAAAATAGAGATTCTATTTTTAGAGGATCTTTAAAACGAAAATACAGACTGAACAAACCAATAATAATATAAGTATTGGTAATTTGGTGAAAATAAATAACTGCGCAACATATGTTTGGGCCTTCAAAATCTAAAAAGTCTAGCGTAAAGCTTTGTATTTTTTTTTATAGCGATACTTATATTAAAGAACAACCAATCAAAACCTTTGCCACCCTTTCTAAGGATAATATGGACCTCAATATAGAAATAAGTTAATAAATTTAATATTCAAGATGGTAACAATGTCTGTAAAATGCGTGGCTTAACTGTGCTAATTTAAAAAAAAATCCCTTGAGGTTTTAAAGAAAATTTTAAAATGGGTTTGTAAGGATTGGAACGTTTTGTATAAGCATGCTAATTTTGATAAAACTACCTCAAAGCAATTTTTTAATTTGTGTTTAGTATTTTTTTTATTAATTCAATGCGTCTTAGTAACCATTTGGGCTATACGCATACATTAATTGTGCAAATGGAAAGGGAACGATGAAGGTATAATTTCAGAGTAAATATACCTGAATTCGTATGGAGCGAGAATGAGAAACTATTTAAGATAATTCGCCCATTGTATACTTTACCGGGATTAAAACCCTATCATTCCGTCACCAGCAATCCAATCTAACACGAGAGTGACACGTTAGACGATGCGACCACTGATGTGTAATCGATGTAATCGATTGGGTCTACCTATAATATGAATTGGAATATATTTTACACAATATTTAAAGGTTATGTTAAAATGTGATACATTATTTTTAACAAATAAAGTTCACACCTGACTCACGTCGTTGGCCACGAAAATTAAACATCAAGCTCGTCTAGTATGGTTTTCCGATGATGTGAGGTTGGAGTTGTAATTTTAGTATGTTTTTCTGAGGGTTACTTTTCCTAGATGGTTTCTTACTCTCCCTCAACCTCAATGAGGGTACATTTAATTTCGTAGTCTCCATTCCACCAGCATAACTAATGTATGCATACAGCCCGGACGGGTAATTAATACGTGGTGGGAAATAAAAAACCGTTGCTAGGCATAGTAGTAAAGAAAAAATACTTTGGTAATGTATAGATTTTAATTAAGAATAAATATATCAAAGATTACCATGTGAGCTCAACATGTGGACATGACAACGAACCCGTCCGAATCTAATAAAATGATCATTCCCGTCGTGGCTTGGACCCTCTAATCCCACCTCAACTTCACTCAAACCAATCTCACCGACCCCTCTCCCCCTTCTCAACCTATTAGTCACCGTCACAATATATATCATTCCATGACGATCAGGACCGAATGGACATATCAGGAGAAATAAAACATATAATGATGAGTGCAGGTTTTGCTTGGAGTAAGACCAGATAACCAAAAATGTGTACTTTTACTGTCCTTAATATAATAAGTGTGTACTACATAATTAAAATATATATTATATACATGATCAATATATTAAATAATTCCACTTCAACGCTATTAATTTTATAAACCTTCACATCACCTTCATAATTATTTTACACTACACGTCTTTATTATTATTATTATTATTATTATTATTATTAATATTATTAGCACCGCGTCTTACTACCCGTTCGGGTTAAACGCACTTACGCTAATGTGTAATGGTAGGGTGATTGTGAGATGAAATGGAGGACCTACAGTTTAACGTGGAATCCGAACCACGGTGGAGGCCTGGCATTCCTCACATTCACAAGTTGTGATTAATACACATCTTGTCAGAGGTGAAGGAAGGGTTTGGCAATCAGATAAATCTATGCCGGGACCGAGGATTGAACCCCAGACCCTCAGCACAGAAGTCTGACACCTTACCCCTAAACCACCAGGTCACCCACTACACGTCTTACTACCCGTTAGAGTTATACGCATGTGTAGGCCTAATAATTACGATAATTTGTTAGGGATGCGGAAGATAGAATTTAGAGTAAGTGTAAATATATTTGCTTGGATAAAGTGAAAATAATATTTAAGTAAAGACAACCCCAGTACAATCAACTGAGAGTTGAACCTAGGTCTACCAGTCATTGGCAGTTCAGTCAATCAGTCTATTCCAAGAGTGACGCCTTAGACTATACGACCACCTAATCGGGTCACCTTTATGTAAAATGACGCGTATTATAAATAGCAGATCTTTACACTGTTTATATTTTTACTTACGATTAAAAGTTTGAGTCTCAGAGATGTAAAATCTACAATAATTTGTTATTTTCAAAAATTATATAAATTGAAAAAAATGAATCTAAGTGTTTAAATTGTGTTGTTGTTCAAAGATTAAGCTTCATTAGAAATAATATCACCCTTTGGAGTTTTTTTTAAAGAACCTTTTTGAATCTAGCTTTTACTATCCATGAATTAGAATTAATTTCTCTACTATTTATGATAATGTGACTTTGAAAGGTATTATGTACATTTTATCTAACTTTTCATTTCGGGAAAAGAAATTTCCAAATTAAAAATAAGTTACCAAACTTTTATATGTATTGCGCCAGACATCTAACAAATAATGTTACTACACTTATAAAAGCTATAGAATTTTTATTCGTCTTTTATAATTTTAAAATGAGATGTTTAATACTCACTTATTATTACAAACAAAAAATATAATACAAAAGATATCCCCCATTATAATAAGCTCTGTATCTGTGTACACATTACGCATAATTTTACCGATTACGTCAATGATATATCTTGATCATAATTCCATGGCTCATATTATCCCATAAAAGTGTGCCAACAATTAAAACATTGGATATTTTTGAAAGCCTAAAGGCGACAAAAAATCGTGTATTCATACTTATGTAAACCATTTAAAATAGGCACAATAAAAATAAAATGATTTAATCAAAATATTTAAAAATTCATTTTGGATATCTCAAAAACATTTTAAAATATTAATCTCTACTTATTTTGAAGAAAAATGGTACATATGTATATACAGTATATCTATGAACTCTCTGCCAAACTTAAACTACAGCATATATGGGCAGAAAGAAACAGAAAATCCTAGTAAAGAAATGTCTGAAAGTCATCTTGTATTGCAAGTTAAAATTAGACGCAACAACGCCGAGGGTATGCAGCTGTAAGAATGTACATTACATGTACTACAAGTTGCACATCATACAGTGGGAGCATCCCAACAGGTGTTCAAAACTCCGTTCCCACCTTGGTCACAACAGTATCAGTTGCATTTGACGCAGGTTCACCCTTCAACATCGTTTCTCGCAGCCGGGCTCCTTTCCTCGCCTAATTATATGCAACTTGTTGTACAGGTACGTACTTACAGCTGCGTATTCCCGGCGCTGTTGCGTCTAATTTCAAAATATATTTATTAGAGCAAGATGACTTTTCAGGACTTTTTTTTACTAACATGTACTCATTCTTTTCTTTCCATTGATGCTGTGGTTTAAGTTTGGGCAGAGAGGTTAAAAACACCCTGTATATATGTATAGATGGTAATTCTTCAGTATATAATATGATTTGTTAATATGTGACCCAAACTTTCTAAGCAATTGAGATTCACAATTTGTAAAAGATTGAGTAATAATAGGTGCAAAATATTTTTAAGTTACTATAGAAAAGTAAATATACAAAACTTAATATGACTGTATAAACAATAATATTGTTATTAAATTCAAAACCGAGGTAATCAGAATCAATTTCCGTATCACAGTAATCTAATAAAGTAATTCGTATGAATTAATTTGATGGTGATTATTTTTGTTAAAAATACTTGTTTTTCCTTGAAATTTCTTATAAATATTATTTGTAATTGCTTAAACTAAGAAAGCAAGATGAGCCAGCTCTAAAAGTATTAAACTAGTCAGCCTTAACTGGCAGAGTAGCTATAGTCAATTTTTCCTAGAAATGACCTTAACAGTAGAAAAACTACTAGTTCTACTCTCATGTATTCATAAGTCAGGTCATGTAAAATGAAGCTGTTACTTTTGAAATATATTATAAATATCTATAAAATAGCACTAATGAAAATTTAATAGTAAAATACTAAATAGGTTGATTAAAAAAAAAGTTTGCATTTTAAAAGTACCTTCCTATGAAAATCAGCCCACCGCGCAGAAGATATCACCTCGATGCAGCCTATAAGAATAAAACTATGGCCTAACTCTTGTGTCAAAGCGAAGAGCGCCAACTTTGTAATTAAAACTGCAGGTGAAGGCGATGGACATTTTTCATTTGGCGTGGAAATGCAGAGCCATGGGAACAAACGGCTGTCTTCAAGAATTTTTATTGTTTTGCAATGTTCTTTTCGGAAACGGTTTTTTCAAGAATAGAACAATGTTGATTAAGTTATACTTTTTATATACACAATTCCTCTATAATTTTAACAGTAATCAAATATCGATAAAATTGACATTTTTCAATAGAAAACTGCCGGATTCATAACAAAAAATAAGAAAATGTAACAATTAATATCGATACGTTATCTTAGAATGGGTGTTGAAAATACTGACATAAAAATTTCACCAGTTCTCGAGAAAATTGTATTTCCGAACGTATGATTTTTTCCGCAAGACCTGTCCGGTAGCTAGTGCCATATACGTTTTCCCTGATCCAACTGTTCTTGTTGGCGTGGAAGGATACTTTGGTCGGTTGTGAAGCCACGCCACGGCTTTCACACTCCCGCCCACCATATCAAAAATAGGTATTAGACTTGCACTTTACAGGGCCAAGGGCCTTAAATTTAACCATGATAATTAATATAATTGAGTCGGTGAGTTTTATAACATCTGTTCATATCAAAAATTGAAAAAAATAATTTGTAAAGCAGAAGTTTTTGATTCAGTTATCATACCAGCACCTATAAATGGCCTTAAAATGTATCATAGTTACTCTATTCTTTTATTTATTTAGTGTTAAAATATGAGGTATTTTTTCAAGACCGCCTAAAAAGGTATTTGAGACAAAACTTTCCTTATATACCTTAAAAAAATATATTTCAAAATTTCCCCCTTCCTGCATTAGTCTATGTCCGACTACACAAGTGTTTTAAAAACTGTCCTTATCCAGAACATGCAGATCCTCATCTTGATTACGGTGATACTGCTGTTTCAGTGTAACCGTGAACGGAGTGATTGATAATAATACTAAACTACCTGTTTCTTCCTGGATTAGAAACATCTTTATTTGTTTTTAAAAGGTAAATTCAATGTTTTTTTACTAAACACTTCGTGATTAGAGATTTCCTGACAATTTATTTGCCAGCTGTGGTCTTCTGATTTATTGTAGCTTTATGGTTAGGTGGTCTGGATTTTGTGAAGGCTAATTTTCTTAATATTTTTAGTAAAAGATCGCTGAAAAAAGTAGAACAAGGATATCACTGTAATTACAGAAAGGAAAAGAAGTTGAAAGAGAAAACGTAGTAAGTAATAATCGGCTCGTGATAGAATGAAGAAGGATGGGTAAGTTACCTTATTTTGTCTTGGGTAGACAATTATTCACGATGTGTCATACAGGTCAACCAGGCTGCATACTATAGAAGGAAACTGGCAATTATAATTTTATAGTTTGTCATGGGCACTCAAAATCACCACAAAATATGACACAGTGACCATTTATGCCTGGCTAGAAAATGAGAGACACAAAGATCTTAATGAAATTTCTTTAGCTGTACTTGATACTTCGAGGAACGAAAAACTAGAAGATAGATTTTTATTGTATTAGGAACTGTTCAGACGGCTGTCCTGGATATAATTAAAACTCAGTCGTGATTGGGATAGTATAATATAATATTTAGCTTCCAGGCAACATCACTCGTAGCTCAGTTTGTGGAAATATTAGCCAGTACTAATGTACCGTAGCCCAGGGGACGACCGAATGTAATAATCGCGCATCCTTTCCATGGAGGCTCTTAACATGTCCCGATGAAATGAGGTGATGGTGATAGTGAATATGAGGATGTGAAATCGGTATAAACTCTTAAACCTAATTTAAGTACAATTAACCAAACTCTGGTTAACGTTGGGGTTATTCTACTTTAGGCAAAAATACCCAAGGTACCAGCCGGGAATCGAACCCAGTACTCCTAGGCTTGTATCCAGGTGCATTGAAGACAACACCATAGGATCAGTTATTGGAATGGTGATGAAGTAAATACAGAACATAAGTATAGAGTAAATAAGGTCAAATTTGTGTTCCTTATCGTAGGGAACTCTTTCACACCACCTGACATGATTTTCGGAAGAGTAGACAAAGTAACTAAAAAGAGTTAGAGATATTCGAGACGCCTAACAAGATCATAACATTTTCCAAGCATTTTGGAACAGTTAAAAAGCTGAGTACAGAAGTGCCTTTCAATGACTGGAAGTCTGTCTTTCAAGAAGTAGTCAAACCTACTGGGCAGTCGCATTTTAAGATGTATTTGTATAAAAGGCTCATCTTAACTAAGAACACAAACGAGACTGTTAGGGTGCAGGGTAAAGTACACGACAAATACTATCATGGATTTCTAGGATCAATACTAAATAAGGATGAGCCTATAAGAAGTATGAAACCTGTTCAGCTGGAAAACCAAGTTCCTGTTAAACGTTTCAAGTTAAATAATGTTGCTAATCTTCTATGAAAACATTTTGTAGACAAATGTAGAGAACATGAAATGTAAATACCTCATCTACTACAGTGTTTTATGCTAAACAAGACTGTGATTAAGTTTCAGAAATAATAAAAAGACTATGAAGTCTGGTTTAGGAGATAGAACCTTTCTACAGCTGTGATGCACAACTGAAAATTCAGCACTCTATTTTTTACATATTTAAAACGTTGTTGTAAAAATGTGGCATCATGCACCCTAATTTTACCCTATTTTAATTATGTTGTGGAATCAATTGTTATTTTTGGTGCAAATTGACATTAATTTAATATTTAATTACGAAATACTTTTATTTATATCCCACTGCTTAAGCACAAACTAAATATTGTTTCATTTTCATTGTAAGAATAAAAGCCAAGTTTAAAAGTAGCCTACCAAAATCTAACTTAACATTGTTTGCTTTCAAGCCTTCCTCTTTCCAGAAATGCTATTTCCAAAAATTTTCTAATCCATTGTTTTGTTTCAAAGTTCTCCTTATCCAAGCTATTTTATTTTTAAAAAAGGAATTGGTGACCTGGTGGTCTAGGGGTAAGGTGTCAGACTCCTGTGCTAGGGGTCCGGGGTTCAATCCTCGGTCCCGGCACAGATTTATCTGATTGCCAAACCCTTCCTTCACCTCTGACAAGATGTGTATTAATCACAACTTGTGAATGTGAGGAATGCCAGGCCTCCACCGTGGTTCGGATTCCACGTTAAACTGTAGGTCCTCCATTTCATCTCACAATCACCCTACCATTACACATTAGCGTAAGTGCGTATAACCCGGACGGGTAGTAAGACGCGGTGCTAATAATAATAATAATAATAATAATAATAATAATAATAATAATAATAATAATAATAAAAAAGGAATTATATGGCATATATTTACCAAATGAGTTTTTAATGATAACTAATTGTAATCAATACCAGAAAAAATTAATATCAATTAATACACATGGTAGGATTTGTTGCATTCACAAAAATGGCTTAGAATGGATAAGGCCAGTTTTGTAATTCACTGCCTCAATTATTGTTCAGTGAAATAGCTCGTTATAGCTTTTCACCCGTTAATATAAGGTATAGAAGTGGGCAAAATGACAAAAGGGATGAGAGTTTAAATGAACCAGAATGAAGCGATCTGTGTTATGGTGGTTACCAAGTATGGGTGGAGGAGTTTGGGGGGAAGGAGGATAGAGGGGGGTCAATGCAGTGGCAAGGGGAGATGAGACTAAAGGGTCCATGAGAGACTCTGGAATCTTCAACACGTGACGTTTAACTGTTTTCTGATTGTAACCTACCTCCTCATAGTCACGATATTATCTTCAATATGGGAGGAAAAACTTATTTAGTGGTATAAATCATTCTTATGTTTAATTGTTATGGTTAATATCGATTATAATTACTAACAAGTATTTTCCAAACAAATGGTTCTGCCTGCAAAGAATTTAAAAAATAACCAAACCAAGCCCAGTCCTTAGCCAGAGAACTAATACCAACTCATTTTGAACTCCTGCTGGAGTCAACCAAGGGCTCCTCAGACATATAGTTGTCCTCCCTTGACACTTAAATATGGGGCCAGCCTCTTATCTATTGTTGGCGTGGTTAGATAAGTAGCTAGTTCAATCCCAATTCACACTTCACAACAATTTCCCATTTTTTCATGTCCTCTTAACCAAGATACTTTCTAAGACTACAAAACAAGTTAATATATGACTTTCACTTCTGAATTTGACTATGGGAGGACAGGATTATAGCCCGTTTGAATGCATCTTAAAATAAGGTTTTTTACTCCCTCCAGGCGAATAAAAATAATATATGTATTTTCTTAGTTATATATCCTTAATTTAAATAGCATGGTTTGGAAACAGCCTGAACAAGCAGTTAAACGTACAGTACCGTCTTGAAATATATCCTAAGACAGGTCCGTATATTGTTATCCCTGTTCTTGGTGCAGGCAAAATAAAGTTATAAGACGCTATAACTTATAACATCTAGCATTTCCTCTTTAAAGCCCCCTCCAGCCCTCTGAAAGGCCTTTTTATTTCCTATTTGATATTGGGTTTAATATTATTAAAAAATCTGATTTTGATTGAATGGAAAATTTAGGAACTCAAGATAATTATGTATAATTAATAAACTTATCAAAGTTAAATAAATCTTATCAAGATAATGATTTTAAAATGTATTAACTCAGTTTTATTATGTAATTGACTACTTTCATTGTATTATTATTATGATTTTTAATTTGATTACTAGGCTTTTTACAGTTCTCTAGCAATGCAGATTATTTTATTATTTTACTATTATATTTTACATTGGCACAATTTTGATTCTTATTTCAGTAGTCGAAGTATCAGAAAATGTCTATTATAAAGTGACTATACAAAACTTTCTATAGCCTCTCCAAAAATAAATATATATAATATTTTAGAAAAAGAAAATAATATAATAGTACTCACAGTGGATTTGGGTTAGGGGGCTTGCTATCCCAAGCTTCGACCAATATCACATTGAAATAAAATGAAAGTTTTTTCTACGTTGTTTCACATTTGTTTGTGGCTATATTATATCAAATGTTTTTGAATAATTGTTAGATTATTTCGTATAATTTACGAAACCATGTGCATATCCATGAACATTATAAATAAACTAGGTTGATCTATTACATTTAAGTTGGTATGATTATTAAAAGGGGGGATATTTTAAGTGAAAATGATTGGTTTTTTAAAAATAATTCTGGCTTTAAATTGCTAGTCTTTATATAGAATGTTCTACAAACTTTTAGTTTCTGTCAATTTAACTCACCAATTTTGCTATTAGTTTTATATGAGTTAGCCTCCTTGTAAAAGGTGGTCAAACCCACGTATCAAATAACTTTCATAATAGGTAAATAGACATTTTGTTTAATTTATTGTATGGCTCACCCCTATAATGACATTTACTTGACAATTTAAAGCCAGCTAGATATGTGAAAACCATTATATGAATATAATCTTAGCTCACATCAAAGCTAAGCTAAGAAGCTGTTTATATTATATGCAATATTAATTATTATTACAATCATATCCTGATTTTATTTAGCATCACGTCTCACTACCCGTTCGGGCTAAAAGCATATTTGTACGCTAATGTGTTAAGGATGAGAAAGGTTGAATTTAGAGTAGGTGTTCCCACATTTTAGTAGATAGAAAGTAGATTTTTTTAGGAAAATCCACCCTCATACATCCTACAGTCTCCTCGTCATCGGCAATCCAGTATATAGCAAGAGTAGCGCCTCAGACCATTCGACCATAGAAGTGGGTCAGATCCCGTTAAGAGCATTCATTGGGTGTTTAGACCTAACACATTTTAAATGTGATTTATTAGATCTTTTTTTTTCTGAGTTAACACCTTTACCAGTGTGTACGTCCAAGTCAGTTGTTGGGTAACTCCCAGATTCAACACGTAACACCTCAACCAGTGGGTACCTCCAAGTCGGTTGTTGTTGGGTAATTCCCAGATTCAACACGTAACACCTCAACCAGTGGGTACCTCCAAGTCGGTTGTTGTTGGGTAACTCCCAGATTCAACACGTAACACCTCAACCAGTGGGTACCTCCAAGTCGGTTGTTGTTGGGTAACTCCCAAATTCAACACGTAACACTTTAACCAGTGTGTAAGTTCAAGTCAATTGTTGGGTAACTCCCAGATTCAACACGTAACACCTCAACCAGTGGGTACCTCCAAGTCCGCTATTATTGGATAGCTCCCAGATTCAACACCCGCTTGGAGCTCATATTAAATAACATATGTTTAGACACAATCACTGGTTCTCATCGTGTGTATGGATTTCCCTGAGAACAAAACGCTGCATGATATTATGAAGGGGTGAGTGGGGGTTTACGGATTGTGGAAGGCCAGTCCTGAGGTGGAAAGGGGATCAGGGTTGGGGTCTCTACTGTTAGATAGCGGGGGATTTACAGGCGCAGGTTAAACTGAGGGTGGTGACAAGTTGACTAACCCTAGCCGCGAAGGAGAAGTACACCCTCCGGCAAGTGAAACTTAACTGGTCCCGGTATACGGGATCTGCATCGATAACAAGGTCCTTGATTTTGATCTGAGGTGGATTTTTTTGTAAATGGATAGTTAAAATTAATTACCACTTACGAAACACATAACACCTAAACCTCAATCTTTTGAAGACCATTCTGGAACGGCTCTCAGAAATTGGTTGATAAGTTTGATAATTTATGGGGAAGCTCATCATTTTTCAGAAATTCTGGGTTCCTGGGGAAATATCATGGATTTTTAAAACATCTCAAATTCGGAATTATGGTGTAAACAACCCTTCTGGATAAGTATACCCTTATGAAATCTCTGTGTTGTTGCAGAGTTTATGGGTTTGATGTTTGTTTAGTCATGGATTTGTTAGCTCTGTGTTCAAGATTAAGAAACTAATCAAACCAATCTAATTTGTAAGGAATATTAAGTGTTTACTATAAAATAAATTTGTTTATTATTAAAATGGAGATTTTAACAAAATAGTAGTACAATTTTTAATTTGATATATAATTATTTTGTTTTTCATATAAAAACTGAGATAAATTTGGCAACGTCTTATTTCTGATTTTACTTACCGTCATTATTTCTATAAAACACTTTTTTGAACACCAAATAAATACGACAAAAAACAAAATGTTAATGGTCTTAGTTTAAAAAAAATCTTTGCTAGACTTATTAAAAATTCTTAAAAATCGGACAAAATCTCTAGAGTCCTAGAAATCAACAGAAAGTCTTCTTAGCTGAGTTAGAAGGGAAAACCACTTAGGTCTAGAAAGTATTGATTATATATCAAGCTATACATCTAAGAATTAAATAATTTTCTAACAAAATGGCTTCTTAATCAAATGTTAGTTATTTATTAAATCCACTTCGGTGGCCGAATGGTCTAAGGCAGTGATATTCACTCTTTTTTGCTCACAGATCCCCAAAATTAATTTTCTTAACTTTGTACCTCCATTGGAATTTACAATATACCTAGTAAGTAAATCAGGGAACTAAATAAATACATAGCACAATGATTTTGTGGATTTATTGCTCTGTTTATATCAATAAAATATTATATGGGATTTAAAACATTAATAATACTAAAATACAAAAAAGTGCCAATATTAATCTAATGCTTATAAGTAGCCATTCAGTGACATTTTCTCGAAGCTACAAGCTAGTATTCAATCCGGGGACGACAAGTGAGTACAAGGATGAGGCTTGGCTCAGGATTCATACAATTCCTCTCCTTGGTTTTTATGGATGTCATTGCTGAGAAGCCTTGTTCACACAATTATGTGGATGGAAATGGAAGAAGCTCTGAAATAGCAATGTTACTTAGGTCCTTGGACTCATGGTAAGCTGTTGTCCAGAAATCGCAAATTGACGTGGTCTTGAATGTAGCTTTTAGAATGTTATCAGCAGAAATTTCAAATAAATCTTCTTTAAAAGTTATGGAAAGTTCAAATGAAGTGACCGTTGTGGTATCAAAAGGATTTGCTATCCAATCATGTGTTTTGTCCTCTTTCTCAATAAGTGGAGTTTATTCCAGATATGCACACAGCATAATAGCGTTTAGTAGGGTTCATACGCAAACTAAAGATATTTTGGTATACCCTCAGGGGTATGCGTACCACAGGTTGATTACCACTGATCTAAGACGTCACTATCGCAATAGATTATACTGCTGATGACGAGTATATTGGGGATTGAATCGTGGTAGAGTGTATAGGTTTTTTCCTACATGGTTTTCCACTCTCCCTAAGTGCAAATTTGGGTACACTTCTTATAAATACAATCTTCCTCCTCCCTAAAACATTGGCGTAATTACTACATTAGAGTCTAATCTGAATGGGTGGTAAGATGTGGTGCTAAAAAAACACAACAATACATTAAAAATGTCAGGTACAAGGATTGGATGTTTAATATTTGGTGTAGTATCCCGAATTAAATATTATATAAATTAAAAAATTACACCTGGTCACGGGAATCGTACCCGGGACCTTTGGACTTAGTACACAAATGCTATAACCACTGAGATATCCAGGAATCCTCATGTTCCATGTTCATTCTTCACCCATATTTTAAGACAGAATCTGTGGTGGTCGTGTGGATATCGTAAGATATATATGTGATCAATTAAGATCACGAGCTATCAGATAACGTATCCAAATTCAACTCAATTTTTGGTTTAAAGAATTTGATATTTAGATGCGGCTATAACCGTCATTTACAAATATAATAGTGTAGCTATATAATCCATCATGACATGAACATTCGTACACTTGTCATTGTATCAAGTCCTTCCGAGCCCTCCACGTTTAGCGATAAACAAAGATAGGTAGTATTTCTCAAACTATGTGTGTTTTGTCGGGGTGGTGTTTTTGAACAACTTCCAGTCCGGGCTATCCGCCTTTTTTTTCGCACTGCGTCTTACTACCCGTCCGGGTTATATGCCCTCATCCGCAGTAAAATCACTAATTGATTAAGGGTGAAGAAGAAAGAATTTAGAGAATATATAGGCCTACCCATATCTGCATGAAAGGAGGGTGTAAAAGAATTGACTATAAACATACACAGTAAACAATAAAGATATTTATAACCTACTAGCTTTTACCCGCGGCTTCACTCGCGTTAATGTAGATTTTATCAAAAATGCAGGTTGTCGATTGACACAGAAAGTATGGCAATAAAAACGATGAACATATTGAGGTTGTTAGTCAATAGAGGTAGAGATAAAGAAAAAAACAAACTACACAAAATAAATCAGGATTAAGTGTAGGAGTAGAAAAGAAGTAGCGGAGTGTGTGTCAGTAGAGTCATAGGTTATGCCTTGCCACGAATTGGAAGATCCTACTCCATCTTAAATTTTACTTACAGTTAATTAACATCCCTTATTTACTCCGCTTGTTCTTGACCGTTGTAATCATGGGCACAGAATAGATCATTATTTTAGGACGCTCCTATATACTATGTTGTATGTCCTTCCATTTGGCACAAATACATACAAATTCTGGGCATTGGACACACGCGAACAGGCTACATATAGCTGGCCATGGGAAAAACATGGCATTTCCAAATGCACCCCTGCTACCTGCAATGTTTGCCCTTGCGCTTTGTTAATAGTAATAGCAAAACTAAGTTTGATTGGAAACTGGAGTCTTTTGAATTGAAATGGTAGGTCATTGGGGATTATTGGGATTCGAGGTATGATTACACTTTCCCCTTTTCCCACACCTGTTAAAATGGTGGCACAGATTATATTTTGCCCTAATTGTGTAATTGAAGCCTCGTCCCATTACATAAACGGGGTGCATCTAAATTTCGCATAAGCATAACTGGTACACCTAATTTCAATTGTAGTTTATGCAAGGGTACACCCGATAGCTCCAGAGAATTTAAAAACTCAGCGGGATATGAAGTGCTCTGTTCTGTGTCCATGATTGTATCTATTGACAAATACTCCTTTATTTCTCCCTGCACCTCTTTCAAAATGTCAGTGTTGATTTTGTTAACGATTTCATATTTTGGTGCAAGAATTGCTCTTGCACACAACCAATGATCACAATTTAAATTTAGTTGTAAGTCTGGGTAAACTTTAGCAATGAGCTCCACATCATTTTCCACCAAATTACAGAATTCCCCTGTAAGTAAAATACAACCTTCAGCATCCGTGTCCAAACGTCCATCGCCAATTTTCAATAGTGTCTCTGCGTAATGTCTTGAATCTACGTCATTATAAAGGTGGACTCTCATATTCGTTGTTAGGCTGAATATTTTCACTTTTGCCCACAATCTTGATGACTTGAGACAGGCTTTGATTTCATCTGCATGTGTGCCCCTCTGGATCACCGGTAGAGTTTGTGGGAAGTCACCAGCCAGTAAAACTACCATTCCTCCCATAATATCTGTATTGTCTCGCAAGTCCTGAAGATTTTGGTTTAACGCCTCTATAGCTTTTTTGTGGGACATCGTACTTTCGTCCCACAGTAAAAGTTTACATTGTAGTAGCATCATACATTGAGAGCTATTTTTGCTTAAATTGCAGATGGATGACTGTTCCTGTGCAAGTGCAAGATTTAATGGCAATTTTAGAACGGATTGTGCAGTACGGCCACCGTTCAGTAGTGTAGTCGCTATAGATGTGCCTAAAATAACTCAGGAACATATTTTTATTCGGGATATCAGATTTTCTTCCAGGATACCGCAGGTCCCTTTTCTGTACTACAGGCATCATGTTGCAATTAATTTATTAATTCCAGTAGGCCAAGTTGTTATGCCGGACGACCGTCTAAAAGTTATTTTTTTCTATCACTCAGGAACAGTACTTTTTTCTGGATGAAAGGTACCCTATGTCCTTATCTGTACCCATGACAACGTGCATGCGAAATTTCTTGATGATCGCTCGAGTAGTTTAGGCCTTAGGCTTGAAAGCGTAACAAACAAACAAACAAACAAGCTCACATTCACATTTTTTCTGGATGAAAGGTACCCTATGTCCTTTTATGTACCCATGACAACGTGTATGCGAAATTTCATGATGATCGGTCGAGTAATTTAGGCTTTGGGCGTGAAAGCGTAACAAACAAATAAACAAACTAACTAACTCACATTCGCATTTTTTCTGGATGAAAGGTACCCTATGTCCTTTTCTGTACCCATGACAACGTGTATGCGAAATTTCATGATGATCAGTAGAGTAGTTTAGGCTTTAGGCGTGAAAGCGTAACAAACATACAAACAAACTCACATTCGCATTTCTACTTTGTCTCTATCTTACAGGTAGAGAAAGTATGGTGATCGTCAAAAAAATCGAACTCGAGATTTTGATGAATTTTGACGTTTCATGACTCCCTGAATCCGAAAAAGTGGTTTTT
>CABFWO010004311.1:0-27173 GCA_902155825.1 Timema genevievae | reverse complement strand
TACGAAGTGTTGACCCTTGTGGAAGACATTAAACTGTTTGAAATGCTCTTAGGTGGACAAAGATGCGCCTCTTTTCTCATTGATTATATATCATTGTATATTATTTTATGCGTGTTCTTATGTGGAGTGGTGATGATACAATGTACATTATTCCGTTCAGAAATCTTACGAGTTTATAGAAAGAGAGAGAAAGTCTCTGTGGTGCGCCGTACCATTTTTTTTTCTGTATAAAAGGTACCCTATGTTCTTTTCTGTACCCATTACAACGTGTATGCGAAATTTCATGATGATCGGTCGAGTAGTTTAGGCGTGAAAGCGTAACAAGCATACAAACAAACAAACTCACATTCGCATTTATAATAGTTAGGAAGCCTCCTCATAATTGTAAAACTATAAGAAACGAGCCTTATGATTAGTCCACGTGCCCATCAATGCACAAATGAACCAATTATCGTATTGTGATGTAGAATTGAGATAAGTGAACTTATTAGATCACATTTTTTAAAAAATAGATAGAAAACTAAAAACACACACTTAAAAATGAGATAACGGTTTTATTCATTTCAATTTCACTTATGTAAAATAAAGAATACAGAAAACTGCACATTGATAATATATATGACTAGTACAGTTAATACATAGCCTAGTGTCAATTTACTGCTTAGTAAGCAGTAAAACATACTATTTAGTCACATTATAGCATAAATGTTCGTCTTCTGAAACGGGCTAATTAGCAGTTTAGTAGACCTCACTCCTTCCAATCAAAAGATGGTAGTTTCAATATGTTAAGACAAATATAATGTTCTCATCATTGCTATAGTCTTAAGATTTATCTTTAGATTTAAAGTTAAAATATCTCCCACGATTTTTACTTGGATTTGAAGTAGAAATATTCCACTAGTGGTCAAGTTGGACCAAAAAAATTATGTTAAATATTATATAACATTCATAAAAAAATCGTTGTGGTTGGCGTTGAATTAGACGCCGAACTTGGAGTATATATCAACATTTAAAATAACACATCCTACGTTCTTTAGAGATTGCTTAGAATTATATATTCATGTTACTTAAGATCAGCTATTTAACTAAATCATTTTTAAGTGTCCACCATATTTGAACGGATGGTCAAATAGAAAAGCCATAAAAATAAATTTTAGGTCTATGTTCAAAAAATATCTATGTAATTTCGTTAAAATTTGTCCACGCATTTGGCAGTTATCTCGGAACAAATAAAGAAACAGTAGGGGTGGTCGGTCAGCAAATATTTGTATCGGGCGGGCATTACAAAATTACACTCAGGCATGGGCAGATTCGGGTGGGCATTTCCTTTTGCAAACAACTTTGTCACATGCCTATTAAATTTCAAACTATAAGTTAAAACAGTCACATTTGATTTTTAAAAAAATGGTTAGTTTATACTCAAGAATTTATAGTTAATACAGTTAGTATAGTTAATATAGTTAGTATGCACGAAACTTGGAACTTACATAAATCGAAATCGAAAACGTGTTTACTTGAAGTAAAATGGTGGTTTCATATTCAATGTTCATTTGCTGCGTACTTTTCTATTTATATCCTAACAAATCTGGCTTATCATAATAAATTAAAGAAATGTAAAGAAAACTAATCTAAGTTAATGTTTCGCAAGCATAGGGTCTAAAAAGCTCATGTGGAAATGTTTAATTTGTTATATTGTTGGCATTGAAAAAGAAAATTAAATCGTAGGTATCTTGATTTCTCAATGTTGTAGACTTACAACCTGTGAGAAACGTTATCGTAGCTTTATTGAAAGCAAACATAATAATTTACGAATTAATAAAAAATAATACTTACCTTTGTTTAATATTAGTTGAATTTAAATAATTCAACCATGGATATCAGTTAAACACTATTATTTTCAAAGTTTGAATTAGAGGTTAGTACGAACATAGTATAATATAGGGCCTACTTACCAAGTTCTTGAGATTCCCGATCGAAATACGGGCATAAAAAATATCCTCCCAACATTCCGGAATTTTTAGATGCCCGATTTACTGCCCGGAATTTTTGGTGCCCAACCACCCCTAAGAAACAGATACATTTTTGAGTGTCCACCATCTTTATACAAATAAGCAGAACAAAAATTCGCGTTAGATTCAAAGAATGTCCCTTACTTGTCCACGCATTTGAATTCTATCGCGTAGCAAAGATCTGAACAAACAACATGCCAAATAATAAAGCAAAAACAAAACCTCACTACACTCTGTAAATTTCGTTTGATTATAATTATAATTATAAATATATTATTATAAATTAAACTGAAAATTTAAAAAAATATAGTGGGAATTATTTATCTAAATATAGGTTAATTATGGTTAGTTTAGGTTTTGATATATTTTCTTCTCTCTAATTAATTCAAAGAAATATTTTACAGTGTGCACCGCACTAGATCCGACAGTGATTTATGATACGTTCTTGCCACAAACAATAAGTGGCCGCAACCATCAATTGTAAGTAATATTTGAGTGATAGCGTGCTCTACCCTAGCAACTCAAATCGGTTCAAGTGTCTTAGCCCTTGAATCTTTTCGTTCCAACTAACCTATCGTTTTATTAAAGTTACCGGTTGAAATATTCGCAATGTTAAACTTTCATTCCCTATGAATAATGTTACCGTTTCAAATGTTCGCAATGTTATCCTCTGAATAATATTACCGGTTCAAATACTCGCAATGTTAAACTGTCCTACCATTTGACTAATGCTACTAGTTCAAATGTAAGCAATGTTAAATTGTCCTACCCTCCGAATAATATTACCGGTTCAAATGCCCACATGTTTAACTGTTCTACTCTCTGACTTATGTTACTAGTTTAAATGCTCACTTTTTTACTGTCCTAGTCTCTGAATAATGTGACTGGTTAAAATGTTAGCATGTTCAACGGTCCTAGACCCACTAATATAGACTCAAAACACACAAGTATTTAAGGTACCACCTGAAATCAAAACAGCCCAATCTTGATCTCTCTAACCACAGAAATAGATAGTAAATAGATTTGCAATAACTAAATGTAGTTTTGCTTGTATGTGAGTGTCCCCACATCTCGCAGCATCTCACGGACGTATGAGAGAATGTGATGTTTGGACCAGCTGACACCCTGACCTCCTTCCACTGGCACCGTGACACCCTAAAGCCACCCTCCGGCCAACCAAGTGCAGGGCCAGGCCGAGATTCGTCTGCACTTGCAACTTCCCGACATCCCCCTCTACACGGGTTATTAAAAGGGCAGTGCATCATAGAATACATTTCGTTGAGGGGGTGCAAGGTGAATTAGAAAAAACTTGTGTTGTGTGTGTGTGTGTGTGTGTGTGTGTGTGTGTGTACAGGGGCGATCCAAATGAGGGGTAGAATACGACCTGAACAAAGTGGTGAGATGGTTTTGGATCCATGTCATATAAATTGAAGCCACCACTGTCGGCAATGGTGCATTTGGACGTTGGTCGTCATAAGACACTATGCAAAGATAGTTTATTTCGTGTGAATGAATAAAGAAAAACTTTGGGATTGGGGGGATATGTAATCGATTATTATCGTCAACGATGTGTTGTTCTAGGCAAGGAAAAGTATCTTAACCGTAGCAATAAAGTGAGTCTAATAGGAACTGTTGTAATTACGTTGTTGGGCTGTCGTCGTACACCGCTATACCATGTTCCCTACAACCTCAAGGATGGATCAAAGAGTAGAAGAGAAACCTCAAGGTGGGCAAAGTTGTTCCGTTAAGAAATGGAAGCACTGGAGCATACCGGAGGATGGGTTTGGTCTTGTGGCCTTGGGGGACATCCCTGTAGGAACTTGCACCGAGCCAATGGAAGTGACAGGTATCGTCGAGAAGAAGCCTGCTGCCACAGTAAGTAGTTAGTGACAGTTTGGAAGGAGCATAAGTTGGTTAAATGAATGACATTCTAGAAATTAAACGTGAGCAGATTTTTAAATTTGAGGGTTGTAAAGGATTAAATACTTAGAAGCCTTATATTATGTGCTTCCTCTTTATAATAATTTAATATTATTTAATTTCCTTTATTATGGTGCTGACCAACAGTCACAATACCTATAACAGGCCAACATTGAAAAGTACATAAGTACCTTTATAATAATAATACACACATAAGAAAACAAAATAAACAATCATAGCTAAATAATGAATTATACAAATAAATAATTATTATAAGATAAGAAAATTGTAATAATAAGAACAAGGGGTCATTATCAACACGCACTCCTATATAAATATATCATAATTTGTGGTAAATAACTTTTTTGGATTTCGTTAAATTAAAATTGGGAATTTGGTATATTATTTTTAGCAATGTGACTTAATACCCATTTGAGTTATACAAATTTTAATAACTATGCTACTGTGTTAAGTATGAGAAAGGATTAATTTAAAAGGAGTGTACTAGCATTTGCGTGGAGATCGAATGAAAAACCATTTAGGGAAAATCAGCCTCAGCAAACCTGGCCGGAATTCGAACTCCGATCACCACATCATCGGCAATTCAGTCTATTGCGGAGAGTGATGCCTTAGACCATTCAATCACCGAAGCTGGTCTTTCGGTATATAAATTTGGTAAATAAAAAATTAACATAAAATAATAAAAAATATCTTATTTCTAGGTAGTATAGTACTAAGAATATAAAAATGTTTGGCTAAAATGCTTCTTTGCATTTCACATTTAGGCTATGGTCACAATCCGTTATAGAAACCAATATTTTACAAATGATCTTTGAGTGAGGGATATTAATTTCCTGGACTGGTTATATTTTTATTTTGTTATTCATTATAAAACTAAGTAAAGAAATGTAACATGAAAGTTGGTACTTTTGTATACAGTAATTTCCAACGACAAAGAACAATGATGTATTTTACTGAGGAAAACGTGTATAGTTTTGAATAGTTAACTTCGTTTTACTTCATCTAAATGTTACGATAAACTTTTAATATGTTTTAATAACTATTTTGAAGTGCTAAGTAAGAGTTTGTAAATTTAAGTGTATCTAATTTATATAGCTTTTCACTCTTACCAGTGAATTCCAGAAGCTTATGGACACACACTATCTCTTTCAAGCTTATGTGTTTCGCCGCTACCACTGTCTTAACTGTCTTTTCCCCTCTGCGTGGAAGGTCAGCCACAAACCACGTAAAGCCTATTTTATTAATTTTTTTGATCCCCTTTTCCACCCAACACCCCAATTTAACACAAAGTATATAAATACCATGGCCCCTCTTCCCCTTCCAACCTGTTTTACGTAACTTTTCACATCAAGAGTGGATGCCATTATTTAATATAGAAGATTTTGTGACACTATGAGATGGACTCAAATATAATACTACTCAGAATCCATTTTAATACTGAATATAAATTATATCAATTGATTTTATAGCAATACTTTAATATTTTTATTAATGATTTATCTGTACATATTTTTACTAATGATTTATCTGTACATATTTTTATTAATGATTTATCTGTACATATATACGAGTATCTATTTGAGAAATTATTAGCCTTTTAAAAAGTACTAGACAACATAAAATTTTAAGCGTATAACTCGAACAGGTAGTAAGATGCGGTGCTATATAAAAAAAAATAGATTTTAAGTTTACGATCTGTGTTAAGTAACATCTATGTAACGCCATGTAGACATAATAACTGCCCCGTTCAACGTGGTTTATGGATTAGCATTTTGTAGCTTAAAACTGAACATATTCATTTGAATGAAGTATTCCAAAACATTCATTGATGAATCTAGTGTAAGTAATATAACTAATAAAACTAAATTTAAGTAAATTATTCCTAGCAATATATGAAAATATTAACTACTACAACCCAATTTCACGAGGTACCAAATAATTTATCACGTCATAAGTCTCGCTATAGTTATGTGAGAAACCCATAGCTTTTATGTTCGCTGTAGTAGTAGTCATGAACAATGCCTGCAAAGTCTGAAACGGATATGTTAAATATGAAATTTAAAAAACTACAAAACGTTGTTGTGCTTCTTGAAACATTTAAGTAAAACAAAAAAAGAGTCTACTTATGATAAGTAAGAGGAAATGTACCCGCATTTGCGTCGAGAGAGATAGAAAGAGTGGCAAACAATTTAAGAAAAAACAGCCTCAATACACTAGACAGGGATTCGATTCCTGGTCTCTCCGACATCGGAAGGTTAGTTTATTGTGAGAGTGATACCTTAAACCAAGGGTTTCTTTATGCACAGCGTCTCGCTACCAGTCCTGACTATACACTTTTTAATCATGGCTATGTGTAAGGGATAAGTAAGATAAAATTAAGAGAAAATATACAAGCATTAGCGTGGAAGGAGGGTGAACATTTTTTAGAAAAACCCACCCTCAGTACATCCAGTTGGGAATCGAACCCTTACCACCCCGTCAGCAACAAACCAGAACAAACTAGACTCACGTTTAATCCGTGTTTCCACCGATGTGGTTCTTTCTTTACTGGCTATTTGAAGATAAATATTTAAAATAATTAATGTACAGTACAATTAAAATATAACTATCAAAAATAGATTTTTTCATAGGTTTACCTCGGCTAAATAACTCCTTTAAGCATTATTATTTTAATCCCCCTAAAAACATTTGAAATGTAAAATGGTTCGACAAGTATACTTGCAATATTTTTCTCCCCAAACAACACCAACTAAAAATTTGTACTTCAAAGGAAACCCTGCAAAAAAAACAACAAAAACTTAGATTTATATAAAAAAAGTCTACAATGAACACTATTCAGTTAATATCAAGTTAATGTGAAAAATTTTACAAATACAAAAGAAGTGATATCAAAATGTAATCACAAAGAGAGCGTTATTAATATCTCAAAGACAGTTTTAATAACTAGCCCAGCACAAAAAACTTATTAACAAATATAATATATAAAATAGAAGTACGTTTGTGGTTTTAATTCAATATTATACTTGAAATACCTTACAAATACAAACTAATTGATAACAACAAATCATAAAACAATAATATCTTATGTCAAGGAAAATTAAATACAAAATGTTTACATTTAATGTAAATACTCCAAAAATAATTAATTTTGTTATTAACTCAAAAATGATATAGGAAATACGTTTATAATACCAAATAAGTATCCTATATATTATTTCTGTTGTCAACACCCTTTTTTCAACTAATACAAAGCCTACAGCGATGAATAAGTTATCAGTTTACGTTAAAACACTTTGTTTCCTTTCCAATGACTATCAATAAGTCTCAGGGACAAACGCTTCAAAGAGCTGGATTGTACTTGCCAAATGCTGTATTTACTCATGGACAACTCTATGTCGCCTTTTCAAGAGTCCCTAAATCTAACAATATTTTTGTATCAATCACCGAAAATGACAAACAAAAAATTCAAGATGATTGCATTCTGACATCAAATATTGTATACAAAGAGGTATTGTAAATTGTAAATACCTTCACATTAATAAACTCTCTTTGCTATTTTGTGGTACACACTTCGCTGAGTATTTAATTTCAACAACCCAACAAAATACTAAATCTATTTTCGGGGGGGAGAGGAAAGTTGAATGTGTGAAAGTTTTGCATTGGTTTACTTGTATATTATAAACAAATTACAAATAAAATAACAGATTATAGATGTAAGTGTGTAACACAATATATCTTAAAATTATTTTTGGCAGGAATACTTTCTAAATACTTATCAGCCCATTTATATAGAATATTAAGGTAACTACTTTGAACCACGTGATGTCAGGGATATTTAGCTCATATTTCTAAAATGTTATATATTTTCTTTTAAAACTTGGTTCATAAATTAATTATAGTTGATTCAATGTAAATATTAATTTTATAACATAAAATTAGGAGTAAAATTAATTTTATTTAAAATATTAATCATACTTAATGGTTAATCAATGTATATAAGTTAAAGTATATATTTCCTCTATTACACCATCATGTTTTATTGTAGTTAGATTTCTATTCCCATCGAAACATTAAGGCTATTAGGGCAATTTTTTTTTAATTATAAATAATGAAATGTGAATACCCAACATGACATATTAAAATGAAGTCCTTGTTGTGTACTTTTCGCTGTTGCATAGAATATACAAAGGTACTTTAGCTCATCTTTATGAAAATGGGCCACCAAGTATTTAGAAGGCATCCCTGTCACAAACGTTCTTCTAACTATCGTTCTCATCTCAACCCCACCCAATAACGGTGTTGCCTACCTGTTACGTAGCGTCAAGTCATGATAGGATTACCCATCATGTGTTTAGATTTTGTTCCTTGAGTTTTAAAGATATAACATTGAAACAAGAAACATAAATTCTTAAATAATTATAAAAAATAGTTCTATATTGTCGCAAAATAATTTTAATCTTGAAGTAGTTAGCTTGCAAACATATGTTATTTAAATCTATTTAAATCATCTACAACTCAGGCTATTTGGTTTATTCACGAAAATGGCCTGTAGAAGTAGTCCTGCCAGGATGTGAATTAAAATATGTCCGTGGAAGCAGATGTTTAGCTAGAAAAGGAAACAAGAAAAAGTTACATTTGAAATGTAAGTAAATTCTGTCTAGGAGAAAATACTGGAGTGAGTATTTACACCCATCAGCAGAAGAAGGAAAGCGTTATCAAAAGATGAACAAGAGACTTAGCGGGTTAAACTGCTAGTTTTCTTCCCGCTCTTTCTATATCGTACTCTAGCGTCTAAGGGCGGGATGCAAGAACTTTAATGAAAGCTTAGTGGACCGATAGTTTGGTCCCGAACACACTATTGGTCCAACTTTTAACCTATTATGACGCAAGCAAACCCACGATAGTGTCCACTTAGCATCCACTTAGTCAAGTTCTTACATACGGCCCTAAGTGTGATAGTCGTTAGAGAGCTTAAGGTGGGATGGAAAGAGACGTGAGAAAAAGCCAATGTTTTTGCAGTTCTATGGCAACACATATTTTTGGCCAAAATAAAATAAAATATTGATCCAGTACAAACATATAATTTAATTTTATTAACATGGTGACATCAATTAATATCTGTCAAGGGTGTTCTGGAATTTAATGAAAACTTTTTCTCTTCATTTAAACAGTTAGTTAGATAATGCCACCATGATCATAACATATATTCAGGAACTGTTGATATCAACAGGCGAAGAAAATTAAATTATATGCTTCTACTGGAGCAATATTTTATTTAGTTTGGCCAAAAAAAGTTTTGTCATAAAAACTGCAAAAACATTACCCTTTTCTCGCGTCCCCTTCCATCCCACCTTAGGTGTGTCATGTTATGATGCAGCCCAAGATTCAAATGCAGGCAATTTAAATATAGGTTATTTTTTCTAAAATGTTAACTTTTATTGTGACATTCATTTAGTGTATAATTGTTTTCACTCATTGTCTTGTTTTATAGTACACAATCCCCATTTTACATATATTTCAAATTTAATAGTTGTGAAATTGTTTCTCTTCAAATATTGACAAGTTCATTGCTCGTTTCTACAAGAGTAACATTAATTTTGCCAAATAATCTCAAACCAGCATATCTATTATATTTTAAGGTGCCTCGGTTATCTAGAATTAATTTGAAACGATGGAAAAAAATGTATTGTATTGGTAAATTATTATGTGGGTAAATTTAGTAATACTGTAATTAATTATTTCTACGTTAATTTGTTGTGAGAAGTTATATTGTAACGATATTTGCAATGTTTAGTAGTTTTTTAATATTATCAAATTAAGTTATGATTTTTCCATTTGTATATATCTTTTTTATCACGTGACGTCTGTAGTTGGACATGTAATGTTTAAATATTATCATTCTTACCCGCTTTGGTGGCCGCGTGGTCTAGGCTGCCGATGACGGGAAGATTGAGGTTCTAATCTCGGTCGGGTGTATTGAAGGTGATTTATACCAAGTGGTTTTCCACTCTCTCCCCACGTGAATATGGGTACACTTCCTATAAATATAACCGTCCTAATTCCAAAAACCATTAGTGTAACTACTACATAAGCGTATAACCCGAACGGTTAGTAAGACACAGTGCTAAAAATTATGGTCTTTTAACGTGTTTATTTGATCACGTGAACTATTTATTTCATCATAAGAGGTTATTTTTTCTTGTGACCTCTATGTTTTTTCAACAAATTTCTTGCTTTGAGAGTTTGGTGGCTGATTTGAAAATACCTACTTAACTACAAAATTCTCTCATGTAATTTTGTGTTAGCAGAATGCATGTAAAATCTCTAAGAAAATACACTAGAGTAGAAATTATTCTAGATTATAATAATTTAAGTTGTGTTAATTTTGTTCCAGGTAAACGTGTACAAGTCTTCAGAAGGAAAACTGTGCATTTCAGGGCCACATCAAGACGTTTTCTGGATTCAATATTTGTCCCTAGCTGAAGATTGTCACAGCTGTAACGCTATCATTCAAGAGGTGCCTCAAAGTAACAAGGTCTTACTCTACGTTGTTCGAACTATTAATAGTGGCGAACTAATAAAGATGTGGTTCTCGGAAAAAATACTAGGGTCAATGATGGTTCCATTTCTTTCCCCGAACAATATTCAAGGTAGGTAAAACTTATTCATAGAAGTAAATCATATCCATATATATATATATCATAGCTATATATATATATATATATATATAGCTATGATTATATTGTTATTATAAAAATTGTAAACGGTTTCTTTATTTATTAATAAACTCAAGTTTATCACAAGTCCATTCTTGAATTCAAACAATGCGAGCCTCAATTTGAAACTCCTAAAAAGTTATTAAACTTTTAATTTATTTATAAATGTAAAAGTGCTTTATACGACTTAATTAGAAACCAATTTTAAATATTGTATGCTATAAGTAAAAAAGTTAGACTTTTTTCTTTAAAAAAATATTAGTGTAGTGCGCAATTACTAACCAAAAAATGAACCACGATTACAAATGAATAGTAAATGAAAGGGGGAACTCTTTCAAATATAACTCGAAATCCTTTCTTAATATATGTTATATTGTAATAATTAGGTGTGATCCGTGACTCCACATGCTTCATTGAATAGACTCGTGTAAGAGTAATATATTCCCTTTTAAAGGCTACTAGCGGCTTAAATCCACTTGAATAAACCCTTATTAAAAATTGCACATTCAAAATGAACTTCCATTATTGATGATAGAAAATATTTTAATATTAGCACTACCCCTATAAATCCTTGGCTTGCTTTAAGATCACATCAGATTTCCTTCCACTCAAACACAATAATGTGTTGGTAACTTGGTAAGTATAATTTATATTTTTATAATATAAATTATTTTGAATAGCTTGTACTAACAATTTAATTTATGTGGCATTGTTCAGCAAATTTTTAATAGTAGGTTAGTGGGAAAAAAAGATAGTAACTAAACAACAAGCGGTTAAATACAACGTGGTAATGATGAGCTGAAGCTGGTGGTATCAAACTCAAGGAATTGTCAGGATAGTAACTGGAGGAAGGAGGATGTCAAAACCTTATTCTAAGAAGAGTACCAAAAAAACAAAACATGCGAGCCGGCAATTTGCAATATATTACTACTAGTCTGTAACGATACAAGATATAAATAAATATCAAATTGTATACATTAATATGTATTTTTGTTATTATATTCTAGGCTAAGAACCCCAAATTTAAAGTATGCCACTCAGTTTAAATGTTTAAATTGAAAAAACCTAAATAGCGCTAACAAAACATATTTAATTAATTGAGGAAAAACTGTCACAATTCAAAATAGCTTATTTTCAGGAAATTACGTTTGAAGTTGACTTTACTTATATACCAAACTCTAATATATTTTATCATTTAGGTATAACAAACAGGATGTACATGATGTATATATACCAGTTTAACCATTCAATTTTTAAAAGTTTAATTTTCTCTCTCCCCTGATTGATTAGTGATTTAACTCATTCCTTCACCTTTTGTGTAACCTATTTTTGCTAAGGCTAAACAAATAAAATCATTCATATTCCCTCAGAAAAAAAATCTTAAAGTTGTGATCCTATTTAACTAAATATTTGACAAATATATGTAATTTCGTTGCAGGAGAAAACTGTTATATTTGCCATATCTGTGGTCGTCAGTTTGAAGTGCCCAACCCATTGAAGATTCATTTGGCATTGGACTGTGATCGTCTCAATTTGCATAGTCTTTGGAGAAAACTAGAAAAGCAACTTAGTGATGAAAAAGTAGCACTATTGAGTGAAAGCAATAACTTTAACTGTTTGTCGGAGAGTGTGTCAGATTCTGAGCCTACAAACTACATTAAAAAATTAAGGAATAAACAAAAGGATTTTCGAGAAATTCCTATTAAATCAAGTGTTAAAGAAGAAAAACTATCAGAAATGTCACCAAGCTTGTGGACCGAAACAAAAGATTTCTCTGAACCAAATAATTCTAGCTCTGAACTCTCGATTGTATTTTCTTCCCAAAAGTCTAAAAGTAAATCAGATAAATTAATGATGGCAGAAATTGTTAGTTCACGTTACTCTGCCTTTCAACCTTACTTGAAAGTAGATTCCCCAACAGTTAGTAGTAATGGTCATGGGCTAAGAAGATGTCAAAGTGAAGGAGAAAACACACGCGTGCCTTCTTTTAACGTATTGAATAGTTCGTGGCCATCACTACTTCCTCCTGTGCCTCTTATTTTAGTGTCGAAAACTCTCTCTACTTACAAACAAGTCCCTGAAAGATCAACTGTGACTTCACGCTACAACTACAACCAGCAAGCAGCAGTAATGGAGACATTTGTCAGCAATCTTGGAAGGTCAACTCAAGGGCATTTGTGCATTTACTGTGGCAAGGTTTACTCCAGGAAATATGGACTAAAGATACATATAAGGTATTTGCATTTCTTCATAACTTGAAAAATAAACAACTAAATTAGTATATTTTTCGTGCTTTAGCTTATGATTACATTTTTACAAAGTATTATATTTAAATAGTAAAGAACAACTTATTATTTTTCTGGAGTTTTCAAGAAATACATGTTTCGCCTTAATCGTACACTGTACCGTACGGCATTTTCGTATTCCTATTGTTTGAGAATATTTTTAATGAATTCACAATAAATATTATCCATCTTAATTTTTAGAAATACTTTTATGCTTGGAAAGAAGAAATAATCATACATATAAAATAATTAAACATAGATAGCTTAATTTTAGAAGTATTAATTTGATATGATGGCCCTAAAATTAGCGAACAACCCATTAAATTACGATATGAAATATTTTATCACCAATAAATTGATATCACGTTAGTAATTTGTGAAAATTATTGTTCCAAAATACACTTAAAGAAACTATCGAATTGGTAAATTGCATTCATCCATAACTTTAATTTACCATTGGACACAAAGGAATTAAAAGCTACAGTTATTATTTCGATATGAACAAAACAAATAAAAACTAAGTTGAATACCCATCCCTACTCACTCAGTCTTCCAAAAAGAAACATTCCATCCTGTAACACTCAAAATTTTCACTTTTAATATTCTTATATAGGATATTATATATATTACTATATAAAATTAATTTTACAAACGAAATAATACATACTAAACAAATATCAAACAATCATGAATACTCTTCATACTTGATCTTAAAACTAATTTAGAAACAATAGTCAATATCAAACAACCAAAACGTTACATATAAAAAATTAATATATTTTACATTTTGTACCCATCGGATATTTTAGTTTAAGCTAGTAAATCAAAATCTTAGTGTGCAAAATAGTGATTAAATATACATATTTTGATGTATTGATATATTGTTGACGTTAAGTTAAATAAGTACTTTAATATGTGAGTCCATGATAGGAGGCTTAAGGGCGTACAAGAGATAGTCCAAGAACTCTTAATTTCTTAGTAAAGTTTGTATCAACATCACTATAATAGCCACTTCAGTGGCCGAATGTTCTAAAGCGTTACTCTCGTGTTAGACTGACCTACTGATGATAGGGATAGTGGAGTTCTAATCCCAGTCGGTTCTACTGATGTTATTTTTTTTCTAAATGTTCTTCACTCTCCTTCTACGCAAATGCGGATAGATTACTTCTAAAATGTTTCGTTCCTAATCCCTAGGGGCATTGCTAGGGGGTGTGGGGGCGAGTTGTGCGGTCTCCCGGGCGGCAAAAGTTGAGGTGGTGGCAAATGAAGAAATCTAAAACTTCTAGGAACTTTTTTGGACCGATATATTCCATTAAAGAACTAAAAATCGGAAACAAGTGATCCTAGTGAGTGAAGAATAACCTTGATCATGGGATGAACCCTGGGTAGCTCAATGGTAAGAGCATTGTCGCACTAAGCCAATACAGCAACAATGTCTGGTATTTATTCTAGTGTTCAATAGTGAATTTGAACCTGAACCCAGTGGCAGTGCTTTTTCCGTGTGATATTTACTCTTTCAATATGGTTGGTGTTAATTCTGCTCATGTAAATGTCCCAGCAGTAGCATTTTTTTTGTACTATATAACATTTATTTTTATGTGTTTCCTGTTATACTTACCGATGGAGTAGCCTATATTGAAATACTTGACTCATCCTGATTCAAAATGGAGCTCTAAAGCAGTTGCATTAAATGCTATATCGAGTTAAATAGACAAAGTGATTAATGCTTTGGAGTTATTACATGATACACAGACTAAAAACATCGAAACACGCGAAGATTCGGATATAATTATTTATGCTGTTAAAAATTTTTAATTTGTAGCTATGCTTTTCTTTTGGTCAAAAGTTTCCTCTTCAATTGATAGGTTTCAGAATTGCCCTCAGGTTAAATAAACAACTTTTTACCAAACGCAGAGCCAAATTGAAACTTTGATGGAACTAGTTAATAACCGAAAATTAACTTTGTGACACAGCCGTTTATAAAGCTGAACATTTGTGTGGATAATGGGGTATTACAGTGTTTAGACGTATTAGAAAAAATGAAGAGTCTTGGTGAAAATTCATCTTGTGACGAATTGAATACTCTACTAGAAATCCATCGTTGCCTAGGATAAATTATATCGTTGCCAAAGATAAACTCAAGATAAAATATGTGCAGAAATATCAGATAATTTTTCACAGTTGCAAAAACTAGAGAGACGCTAAGCACAATACGCGACCACAAAATAATAATACTAAGGCTTTATAGAGTTTATACAATAAATTATTTAAAAATAAATGTAAACATTCCATCAATTTGAACCATAATTAAATATTACATACCAATGTTAAAATACTATACATGAAAATGATCTTACTTTAGTCTGTTCTAAGTTCATTGAAATTTAAATATATTTCAAAATGTTGGCATGTAGTCTTTGTAAGTAAAACACAATCCGTATTAAAGAAGTATAATATCCATTCTCTTTTTGTCACAGCACACAAAATTAAAACAAGTTAGCAAAAGATAACAGATACTCACTCTTATATAATTTCACGTAACTTTATGTAGCATGTTATTAGCGTCTATAATCAAACCAATGTTGAAAGAAATTCATTCTTTTGGCAGAGTAGTGTGTCGTATTGAATTAGAGAAGTTTAGTCATAATATCATTACCATTTTAGAGGAAACTGAATTCACCATCATAAATACACGAATTTTAGGTTCGCAGAGCAGGGCATTTCATTGAGCAAGACATCTAGCTGTGGGCCACGAGATGTGTCTTTTACATAATTATGAACATTCAAACATAAAAACACCAAATGTCAAGATGTAGCACATATTTAATATTGATTGGATAAGAGATAAAAACAATCACTGTATAAAACTTAGCGATAAATAAGTTTTACTGTCGCACTATATTGTATTTAACGCCTTAAGTCACACGCTTCTGTTTCCGCATGGTCTAAGGGGCTACACTCGCAATAGACTAGATTGCCGATGACGAGAAGATCGAGGTTCGAATCTTGGTCGGGTGTACTGAAGGTGGTTTTTCCAAAGTGGTTTTCCACTCTCCCTACATACAAATGCGGGTACAATTCATAAAATAGGACCTACCTCATCCTTAGAAACATTATCGAAATTAGTACATATGGGTATAACTCAAACGGGTAGTAAGACGCGGTGCTAAGAAACATTAATCATTAAATCACAATAACCAACATATTAGAACCAACGGGGCATGCAATTGCTCTTTCTATAACACACTTCGTAACCTAAGATTGAAGAGTGACCATCTCATAGCGCTCATCACTAAACAGAATACATGCTCTTGTCAAACATATGGATAACCACCAGGGTCAGCACTACATGTTTCTGCCTATTCAATTATCATGTGCCTTACTGGTCACTTCAGAACATTGATTATGGTTTTGGCTGAACATAACTTTTTGCTGGTTGTCATACATTTTTGATACAAGTTTTACCAATCCTTAGAATCTGCCACCCTGTGTTGCACCCTCAGTTTCATCAATCTGATAACCCTCCGCTTGTGTAGTCATATGAATTCACCACTGACTACCGGCTAACCCAAAGGGTCCACAAATAACTTACTTAAGACAAATAAAATCACTAATACTTTACTCAAAATTGAGATAAATTTTCTCTTCTTTGATATACAGATTAAATCCTTGAAAAAAAGGAAGGAAAATTTGTAAATCACAGTTTGGAAAAGTAAACGAAATACCATTACTTTACTTTTGTGAGTCTATTCAACTATTGCAGAAAACAATTTCGAACAGCTAGTGACGCCCTCACTTCGACAGATCAACTGATTGTTTTGTGAGAGACGATTGTTTGTTTTGGCTGTCACAAAAACAGGCTAGTGTTTATCATTATATATTTCTTTACTCTACTGTTCTTATTAATTCTAATCAAATCATTAGGTTAAGGCTCACTCATGCTTATCTTTGAGCTAAAACATTATTTTACTCTAATTTTATTATAACCTAAAAAATATATTGTTTTCCAAAATAGCAAGTCGGGCAATAAGGAATACTACTATTCCATAATGGCCGCACATTTTAAAAGTATTTGGCAAATGATTTATTTTGTCAAAGTAAGCGTAAACATTTTTCCTAACATCTAAGAAATATATTAAGAGAACAATGTAACCTGATACAATATTTTAGTCTATTATATTTTAATAATTCATTATTAATACTAATTTATTAATTAGTTATTTTTTATTATAATCTATTATTTCAATGATTCGTTATTATTACTATTTTATTGATTTACACATAATATTTGCATGTTTTTTTACACTTTCCTACGAAACATTTGTCAATTTTAGTAAATATAATTAATATTTTATATAAAATGGGTAGTATTCCATATTGCCCTCATTTGTTCCACATTTCTTTTAAGTGCTCCTACAGGACATTAAAAGTTATTAATTTTGCTTTAAGCACTAAAAATAGTTAAAAAATATTAATTATAAATTTAATATGGAACTCAATGACAAAATGTGAAAATACGCTTTTATATTAATGAAAAAGTAAATGGTATTCCTATATTACCCGCACTTCCTCTGTATTACGAGTTTGGCGTCGTAAACCACGTGGCCAGGTGCATGGACCATACCTAAACCTCTAAGTGAGAATTTCAGGGAGGGGGCTTGGGGGTAACAGCCCCCCAACTGTCTTAGGTAAAGAACATTTACTAATATTAAATGCCTCTAGAAGTTATCTGGAGCTATTTTTTTATGCAAATTAAGGGCAGGAATCAAATTCATCAAGTGCTTTACTTATGTTTACTTTTCAGAAACTTACAAAGCACCTCCTCCATCCAAGTATGAAAATTTACATTGATCACTTATTAAATAAAGGCATATCCAGTAGGGGCAGAACCGGGGAGTGATGTTTCAGGGGAAGATTGCCCCCTAGAATCAATGTTTGCCCCCTTTAGGTTTATTTCACACCCCTATTATATTTTCGAGTATATGATTAAAAATAAATCCAAATAGCTTCTAAATCTAAAGGCATTTAATTAATATATTTTTTTAAATCCGGTGGCTGTTCTAAATATCTCTTAGGGGCATCAAAATGTCAAAAGAATCATGAGGGAAGACCACTCTAAATATATTCTAGAGAAGTATATTTTCCAAAAAATTTGAGGACCACTCCAATAGTTTAATGACATCGTTTGCTGGACGAGGGCTCCCGAAACTAAAGTGTGGTAGGAAAGACCAGTATCTCAAAGTCCCTTTTTGGTTAATTGCCCTCCCGCTACACACATAATGTTCGGTAGCCACTGACCCAACATAGATAAGTTTAGAGATGATTTCATCTTTCTCTAATAAAGTTATAGGTTAAAAAATATGTACTTAGAGTAAAAGTTGTCACCCCTGTTTCATAGTTTAAAATTGTACACTCGTAAAATAAAATGTTTCCAACTTGACCAAAATGTACTAACTGCAATCTGTTTGCGGGTTTATAGCTCGACCCACCCCCACCTTATCCATTCCCACCAATTCATTACTTTCTTTAGCGACTCATTTGCGACTTGTTCTTGGAACTACCATTCAAATAGTTTCCACTTAAAAGTTCTTGATGTTTCCTAATCTAAAATAATGATCAACTTTCACAGTTCTCCTCACATTCACTAATACTTCCTATTTCCTTTGTCAATATTTCGTCATTGTCTACACAGCTTTGTTGCCTGAATATTAAAACATAATCACAAACTATTTTTAAAAATGTACTTAAACATTAGAATATATATATATGTATATATATGTATATATACACATATACATATATATATATTAAAGTTTTCTTGTTTTGTTTAAACCATAAATAAAACAGTATTAATTGTTTACTGTCAACTCTCGGTGGGAGGGAGGGTTAACCCCCAAATCCACCCTCCCCCCCTCCCGTTTGGCTACTGCCTTACCGAAGACGTCAATTACGTTATTACAGGTTTATGACGTTAAAAAGGTATCTAGTATGGTTCACTATCAAATAGATGCTGCTTAATATAGTAGTGATCCGTTTTCTACCCGGGAAATTCAGGGAACTTGCAGCATGTAGATTAAATAGAATTCTAGTGCAACCATGAAAACAATAGAGAGATTTGCAAATATACTCGAATTTTTTTTAACACGAAAACTAATATGTATTAAATAGATATTTTCAACACCGTGTTTTACTACCTATTTGAACTACACGCTTATTTACTAATTACACTAATGGGCTAGGGATGGACCAAGTTGAATTTAAAGGAAGTGTACCCGCATTTGCGTGGAGAGAGAGTGGGAAACGATTTGGGAATAACCACCCTTAGTGCACCCAACTGGGATTAAACCATGATCTCCCCGTCCTTGGCAGTCTAGTATTTTGTGAGAGTAGTTCCTTAGATCATGTGGTCACTGAAGCGGGTTAAAAATAACGAATAAAAAATATGTATTACATTCCATGATTAAAATATATAATTTGTTACAAATATTCATCTTATTATTTCAGGACACACACAGGATATAAACCATTAAAATGCAAGTATTGTCTACGCCCTTTTGGAGATCCAAGCAACTTAAACAAACATGTCCGCCTTCATGCAGAAGGAGAAACTCCTTATAAGTAAGTAGGAAGACATCTAATAGTCTGACTTCTAAGATCCATTTAGAAATGATTTTAGTTGTTAGTTTGACAAAGACACGCTTAGGCTAGCTGCCTAAGATGTCCGTATAGCAGATATTGGTGTTTATATAATAGGCAGACCCGCCACGAGGGGGGACTATTGGCACGATTATACTGGGCCCGGTTCTTCCAGGAGTCCCTTGGCTGAGGTACACAATGTTAAAACATACCCCACTCTGTATCTGGCCATCCAACAACCACATAAATGGGATAAATGCTTATACTGGTTGCACAACTGGGGCAGTCCACATTTATAAGTATTTTTCCCCTCTTAAACATGTTTGCTGTCACTCAAAGGCCAACGCTAAGTGAAGTATCCTAAGGTCTTAGCCTAAAAAGAAAAAAAGAGAAAACTAATTAATATAAACAGACAGGTTGTAAATCATTGTAACTACGGTACTGTCCGTATATCATTATTATTATTAGGTGTCAGTGAACTTAGAGACCACCAATGCACCTTATCCTCTGCCTCCTCCTTCAGCCCCAAGAATTTTCTTTTTTCCTTCAAGTCATCCAATATTTGAATGCTCCTTCTTCCTAAGCTCCTCTTTCCCTCAACCTTTCCTTCTATGACATCATGCTGAAGACAGTTCCTCCTAAGGATGTATCCGATCCAGTTTGCTTTGTACCTAAGTATCACATCCAAAATGGTTCTTTTCTCACCAACTCTTCCTAAGACTTCTTCATTTGTCACCTTGTCTATCAATCTGATCTTCTCAAGTTTTCTACAGCACCATATTTCAAAGCTCTCCCATTATTTATTTTACATCTTCTTAAACGTTCTAAGTTTCTGTATATAAGGGACTATATTTCAATTAATTTAACCTAGTTGAAAAGGGACAGCTGAACAAGAGAATTGAAATCAGAACCTTTGATTTAGCGCGCTAATGGTCTACCATGAACTATCGTTCAGTGCTCAGGGTCTTTCTTCACTCATACTTAAGTCCTGTACCTGACGATTCCACACGTCCATCATAAACTAAACCTTAAACTATGGGGGGGAAATGACCTTGAGTACGGGAGGAAGCCTGAATAGCTCAGCAGTAGAGCATTGAAGTGCTAAGCCAAAGGTCTCGGGCTCGATTCCCGTGTCCAGCTGCTATTTTTCAACTAATTTAAATTCAAGGGAGAAACCTCTACACAATGTGACAATGATCATTCCTCATTAGTGTTTACTACTCAGTGCTCATTGAACCGTTAATAATTCCGTTGGAAAATAAATGCATCCTACCTTTACAAATACCTGAGAAAAGGGAGAATATCATATTCTAAAAAAATATTAAGTTAAAAAAAGGACATAAAATATAATTGTAAAAATCAAGAACCGACGAGAACCTTAATGTACCTAGATTTTAAATCTGGTTCTGGTACATAAGTAATTTATTTAATGGTTCCTGTTATGGTTATGTTTCCTTGAATATAACTGCTAATTTATTTTATTGGTTCTTATTCCGGGTCAACTACCTGCAGTGTACACAGTTATCAGAGGCTGTAACCACCTCAGATAAGTGTGTATGTTATTGTGAACCACGTTAGATAATTCAACAAATTAGGACGGGGAAATTAAGCCACGTCCAGAAAATTGTTTTGGGATCATTAGGGTTGTAAGGCAGTTAATGATTTGCGTCCGGCGTCCACCAAAACGATCCGATGGAAAGGTAGTTACGTTACGTTTTACAACTCTCATACACATTTTCCTCTTCCGGAACAATTTAAAAATAATGCAAAAGGACACAGAAATCCTTCATCGAAGTGAAGAAGGAATCGCCAAGTATTGGAGAAAATTTATTAACTGTGGACTGCAAATTATTGCTGAAAGTTACAAGCCCCATAAAAATTAAAAGCAAAAATAATTATGTTTGATGACAGTAGTATTGAAGCAATTATACTTTTATATATCCTACCAAAATTATTTTTATTTATTAGACGTCATTCCTACGGGCGCAACTCAGATGGCAGTAAAATTGTATCCGTACCCTCTTTGGGACGCGGCTAGCTCAAGGAGGTGAGACTTGGGGCTGCTACGCTCATAAACGGACACCAGCTAATACACTCGTTTTCGTGGCCAGCCTGTATATGAGCGTAATGGCTTCGCAAATGAAATGAGGTCGACACAAAATATATTTATTTTTTCAATCTATGGTTTGTTGTGATCGTATAGTGGCTGCGTTGTTGGTTAAAATAATATAACTTCATTTATTTAAATTATTATTTATTATTCACTTGCACCAATTCTTTAGCTAGTGTGTTAAGTTAATTAATGAAATCATATATTTAAATTACTATTTATTATATTGGTTGGCTTTTAGAATTTCACTTGATACACGTCACGCGTCTTGGTTAGTGTGAGAGTGGCCGTCAATAGATTTAAGATAAATTCACAATATCAATTGCTATTAGCTATCACGCATGATTCTATTTTATTATAATAATTAGATCCGCGGCGACTAGCCGAGCGGCTAACGTGAGGTGTAGTTAAATGATTTACAAAAACGTGACTCCCAATGGTTGACCCAGGAGCGTCCTTGGCGCAAGCCCGGCGAAACAAGAGTAACAAGTTTCCTAATCGACTCAACTGATATTTTTTAAATATCAAGAAAACACTCTTATTGTTCCTCAAGATCCAACATTGACAAAGTATCCTAACTGTCCCCCGGACCTTTAACGCGGTCCAAGACAAGGGAAGAAAGCCATCCCCCGTAATAGCTTTTAGGAAGCTATTGTTGTTTGGCGGCGACTCTCACAATAGTCCTTAATACCTGGCTAGCAGGTTATTAACCATGCAATACCCCGTTACAGCCATCAAGGTTGCTAAACATCTTATTTTCTAACGTGTGAATAAAGAATTGCAGCAGGACGCAACTATACAGTCCTCTCAGCTGATTGTGGATAGTTATTAGAGCCTACAACATCAGCTAATTGTGGGCAATTTTAGAGCCAACATTAGAGAATTAGATAGACTAGGATTATTATGACTACCTATCAGAGCACACGTTGGCTGTTGGCGCCAATTACGGCCATCATACAAACTAGTAGCTCTGTGAACAGTAGACCTTGCTCCGTCCTTTCAAAAAATGCTAACTAGACTATGTTAATTATGTCATATTTCTATCGTTATTACAATATTAAGATTTTTCCCTTTGGATTTCAAATAACTTTTTTATATCATCGCGTCTTACTACCCGTTCAAGCTATACGCCTATCTAATATACACTAAAGTGTTAGGGATTAGGAAGGATGAATCTAGATTAAGTGTACCCACATTTGCGTAGAGAGTGAGAGTGGGAAAACATTTAGGGAAAACCACCCTAAGTAAACCCGAGTGGAATCGAACCTCAAACTCCCCGACTTTGGCAGTCTAGTATGTTGCGAGAATATTTCCTTAAATCATGCAGCCACCGAAGTGGGGCTTCAAATCACTTGAGATAAGCTATTAAACGAAAACAATTTGTTGAATGGCTGCCATATTGAAACGGATAACCAGATAGTAAAACGGTCTACACACCGTTTACCCTGAAATTTGATAGTCACAGGCTACCTTAAGGTACGTGGCATTAACCCTAAAGTAATTTGGCCTAAAAAATTAAACCAAAAGCCATTTGGCTTAGAGACTAATTTAATCAAGAGTCAGCCTTAAGTCATTTGTTTAGAAATAAATTTCGAATGAAAAAGTTCAACATTATTAAGATCACGATGAGTCAATTGGCCTAAGTGTTATTTGTCCTAAAAATTAATTTCACTGAAAGTAATTTGGCCTAGTAATTATTTTCATCAAAAATTGGCCAAAAGTCATTTAGTTAAAAATATAAGGCCAGATTGGACCTTGGGGTATTTTCGGAAAGTACATACTGTTAGTTGTTTCATCTGAATATGTGAGATACTGTTACAATATTTTTATAAACATTGTCATGGGTCCTTCCTACTCATTAAAATTGAATAGTAAAGTAAATATAACTTTACCTTAATAGAGGTACCTTTTCCATAGTCACCCTAGGAAAAAATATCACTAAAGTGATATTAATATTTATATGTGTGGATCTTTTTGGAGCTATTCCTAAATTTAAATAGGTAACAACGATGAATGAACACTAATATCAAAATGCCAGTAAATATAAACTCAAATATTGGATTTAACTATACAAGTTTTAACTTTATTTCTTAAGCAGGGTCCACACTTGTAACAGTAGATCGTAACGTAACGTCGTCACTATCATGTCTAGTGTGGGTTGATGATTTGCATGACACGTTTGAGACAAAATTCATCGCCATCGCGAGCATTGAAGCGTTCCATAATTTCCATCAGTAGTGTGTTTGTAGCGGTGGAAAACAGACGTCATAACTCTGGATAAACAAGTAGCTGTCACAGCATATATTTATACTCATTGTGCGATATAGAAAAGAAAAGACAGTCATCCGCATCCTTTCTAAGTCTTTCTGCTATTTCTTCCCACTCATCATTGCATAGAATTTTATTAAAATTCTGTGTGTGTTTCGCACTACAAAACAATGGTTTTTGCTCGTAAATTTCAATTAAATGAACAACAATTTCCTCGGTCCACTCCATCTTACTGCACTTTGAAAACTGAATGAATAAAATGCGAGCCGTGGCATTGTTGGTTCGAGGCAAGTCCACACGTGTCGTATCCTCACCCCGTGTCATCCTTTGATACGACGGGGAAATTACCGACTCGAGGCAGGTCACAGCGATCTGTTACGCGTAACACTTTCATGTTCGCGACGAAGTTACAAGGTCCCGTCCAAATTACCGCGATCATGATATGCATCGAGGTTACATTACGGTGTACTGTTACAAGTGTGGACCTTGCTTAAAGGTGCTTACAGACATGCAACAGAACATCGTATCGCAATATCGGTGCACCGCATCAAAGAAATGTTGCACGCTCATGTTCTACTCTCATACTTTCAAAGCAGTAGAATTAGTTATCTGATAAAAATGGAGGAGAGTCGGAGGGACTACAATAACAATCTCTTATTGTACATTATCTTTTAGGTATTGTTGATTTCTTAAAAATATAACACAACATTAGCGTATATCCCGAGTGAGTAGTAAGAAGCAGTACTAAAAAATAAACAGCATTCTCACGATTAGCTTTAACCAATACGTGTTTCTTAATTTTTTTTTAGCACCACGTCTTACTACCTGTTCAGGTTATACACCTATGTACTAATTACGCTAGTGATATAGGGATGAGTAATGTTGAATTTAGAGTAAGGGTACCCGCATTTGCATGGAGGAAGAGTGGAAAAGTATTTAGGAAAAAACACCCTGAGTACACCTAACCGGAATTCTAACATCGATCCGCAAATTGTGCCATACTCATGTGAAAATAGAAAAAATATTATTTTGTTTAGCAAAAACTTTGTCTAAACAAAATAAAATAAATAATCTACCTAAATGAACAAAACACAAAATTACGTAAATCTTAGTTTAAAGAAACTTTATTTTAAAATTGAAAATGTATAACATATACAGGAGGCATTCATTATACAAAGTGTTTGAGAAAACTTCTCGCTAATGACGGCAAACGTTCGGTCGTTACAGTTTACTTGCGGGCTTACACTATGTAGTTTGAAAAAACTTCAGTGTAGACAAAATTATTTGTTACAATTCACCTGGTGGCAAAACATTCTGTTCACCGCCTTCTAGTTCCTTGATAAAGTTCTTTAATCCGTTAAAAGGCCGAGAACAACTCATAACGAAGTTAAGTTGTTTGTGTGAGAAGAATGGATTCGGTAGATAAATTCCAGTGAAACAAGATTCTGACCTTGACTGTTGTTGATTGTCATGGCGAAAGCGAGAGCTACAGGGATTGAGATCGATGGAATTAGAACGAGAGGACTTCGAATGACGAATAAAACTCTATTCGAGGTATTCTTATGCGATCGCTCGTCGAAGCTCCAGTGCGAATTTTGTAGTCAGTGCTGTAAATGTTCATTTGAAAGACCTCCATTCTAATTTCTTTGATGAGTCCTCTTGTAATGTCTAGAATCCTCAAAAGAATGGCAATTGAGTTGGCTTTAAGTTTCAATTTTGTTTTGAACGTCTCTTCAAAGAGGATTGTTCTTGATAAAGAGTTCAATGATTACTGCTCGGCCTCTATGAGGCTTGTCTGAAAGTGTCTGCCTAAATTTTCCATGTATATATTCTCTCTCTATATATATGGAGAATTTAGAATGTATATATATTTATAAATATATATAAATATATATGTATATATATTTATATATATATAATTTACCTTCAAAAGGGAGGCCAATTGGTGTGAGGTCCCTAAGAAGACGGTCAACAATAGTGAAATCAAGCGAAGGAACCATGGTTACTTCATCTATGATGATGAGCTCACAATTTCTAAGCTATTGACCGTGTTCTAACTGTGCAATGACGATTCCAAAATTGGACCTGGAAGCTGTAACATGTTGTGCATGGTTCGAGTCTTCGATGAGACTCATAGCAATCCCAGTGTCACAAACTTCAAGGAATTCTCGGGTTTGGATTCGCATGAATGCTCGGTGTGTACTTTGTACGAATGTCTTCCAGCATCCTGCTGTCCTGCTGGTGCGCCGCAATAGAACACCCGTAATTGGGTGTTGGGATTAGAGCTTAAAGCTGTTACAACTTTTTCTGTAATCATTTGCTGCTTAGGTTTCACTTGTGAGTAATTTTATTTAAAGATGAGAGAGTATTTCTCTTGATCTAGAACTCTAATAGGAGTTCTGAAATTATTCTAGACTGGAATCCTGCTCACTGACACAAGCTGCTGTGAATGAGGAAGATGTCATCAATCTCAATCGGGGACTTATTGAAAGCCTCTTCAGTTGAATTAGTGTCGAGGAGAAAAGCCTTAGACTGAAATCCTCCCACAGTTACAGCGAATCAGATGACCAGCTCGGAGCGACAATAAAAGCAAATTAATCACGAATATGCTTTGGAGGCATGGATTCAAGTGCTTCACTCAAGGCCAGTTTATATTGGTTATCTGACTCTGCAAGTCCTCGACCAATTGCTGCCACTTTGAATTTCGGGAAGGTTTCCGACTGAAGGATTTTGAGGTCTTGGAAGCAAGTTGCTCCTCGAACGTTAAGAAGTAAAGGTCGGGTAAAAAGGGTGACCTGGCGGTCTAGGGGTAAGGTGTCAGATTTCTGTGCTAGGGGTCCGGGCAGTGGCGGCTCGTGTATAGGCACTGCGGAACTGCAGCACCCCCTATTTCCACTTTATATCATCGATAACATTTAATATAATGAGTCCTTTTTCTTTAGTTTTGTAGTACAATATATATTCCTTAAGCTTAATGTCAGTACTTCAGTAGCCATCCACCAGTTTATGAAAAAGATACAAACATCTTTGTATGGAACTGTGTGCTTCACAGTGCCAGCGACGTGGTGTTTGACTGTTGTGCGCATGTGCACATAGGAACGGGGTGGGGAGGAAGGCGGGACTGACAGGTAGAGAGAGCACTGTGTCTCTCGCAGTGCCGGTGTAAGCGGAAAACATTAGTCCAGGATATTATTAGTCTGAATGCAAG
>CABFWO010004310.1:35985-53228 GCA_902155825.1 Timema genevievae | reverse complement strand
GTGGGGCGTTCAAACATTCACATTGGGCGGGGGAGGATTGATTATCTTGTGTCCATCTCGGGCACGCCCACGGTTTGAATAAGCGGTCGGCAACCTATGGCCTTCTGACAGATTTTATCTGACCCGCAAAAGATTTAGCTATCAAACAAATTGTATTAAAAAATAGACTAATAACTAATTAGTAATTACTATATGAGAAATATAGTATAGTTTTACCATTTTGCTCGATATTTTCCCCCTAAAACATTAAAAAACCCTCATTCAGCCCGCGATATCAAAAAAGTTTGCCGACCCGTGACTTACGTGGTGTCACTGTGACAATACCTGAGCGTATATCGCCCAGGTCAGACTGTGGCAACTGACATGCGACAATTTCCCGCGGTGTAAAGCGTCAGGCGTACAATTTACTGGATTGCCGGCGACGGGGCAAGCCGAGGTTCAAAATTCGTCTGGATGTATTAGTTAAGTTGAGGTTAACGTAGGGTTTTCCCAGCCTTTTTCCACGCTAGGGGCAAGGTGGCAGACTTCTGTGCTGGGGGTCCGGGGTTCAATCCTTGGTCCCGGCACAAATTTATCTGATCACCAAACCCTTCTTTCACCTCTGACAAGACGTGTATTAATCACAACTTGTGAATGTGTGGAATGACCAGGCCTCCACCGTGGTTCGGATCCCACGTTAAACTATAGGTCCTCCATTTCATCTCACAATCCCCTCTTGACTTTGATTTGAAAAATTCAACTTCAACCCCGACCGTGTGCATCCGACGTTTTCTTTCTCTTTTTGATTTTTCGTCATCTTTTTGATTTTTCGTCATCTTTTCAGATAGATTTTTTATAATTATTCCTCATATGGTATCTTTTAAATTTATGAAGTAACTTCTGACACTATGGCATACATAAATCTAATCAAAATGTTATAAACCTAGAACAGAGTAATAACGACTTACATGAGATAATCAAAGAAAACTGGTTGAAAAAATTTGAGTTTATATTAGCTCTACCTACATTAGCTTGTAGATAGGATGGAAAATTGCATTGTTTATCTACCACTAAGGGCGGCAATTTTCTTTCATATATCGATATATTAATCATACCGGTACGATATATTGACTAAACTATTTCGATATATTGGATGTTTTCGGTATATTGAAATGCATTGGTCTGGGCAATTTGGAACGGCGGTATCAAGATGGCTACTGTTTGTTGTTTTATTTAGTTGTTGAATATGGTTGACAAGTTTAGTAAAAACAGGAGAAAAATCGACTAGGTTAGTAAAAATAGGGGGAAAAAACGTTGAATTGGTTTCGATTCACAAACCCTAAAGCGTATTCCGATATATTAAATATAACAATACATTGATCAATCTATCACAATCCCTAGATACCACCCTTCCATTACAAAAGGTCATGCATGACCGATCTTCGGCCCAAAGTCGTTGTTGTATACCTACCCAACCCTGCCGGTCAGCGATAATTCGTCAGCCGGAACAGCCAAGTATTTATTTCCGTAAAAAATTTACGTTGAAATCTTGTAGTAAATATATCAGAGGTGTAATGGAATTTGTCGAGAGAAGCTTTCGGATTATCTTATGCATTTTTCATTTTTAGTTCCTACTTGCTCCCTAGCTCGTCACATCTCATCGGTCCCGCTTGAGAGCGAGATTCCTGAAGATGAAAGACTACCATCGCAGGGGGAACACGCATTCCACACCTGTGGAATGTAGTATAAGGATGAGGGAAGAAGAGCGGGGGAGAGGACCTTATATTCTTTTTTTTTTATTCCCTTTTTGTTGCTGGAGAGAGTTTGGATGATGGTTATTTGATTGCACCAAGAGAAGAAGAAGAAAAAATGGGCGGGTATAAGTGATGTTGAGGGGGTTGGGGCGGGAGGGGCCTTCTTCAGCAGCAGCATTGGCTCATCAGGATGCTCTTGCCTCAGGGGCTCAAAGCGGGCACCAGGGCCTGGCGGAGGAATGTTAACTAGCGGACAAGAATTTGACCTTGTGCGGGATAGAACGTGGTGTTCTTTCAGGAGTACTGTAGATGATCTAGTTAATAACCGTACGAAAAGCGTTGCCACTGTGCCTTAGCTTTACTCTGGAATGAAGACAAAAGTATTGTAAACACAAAACACATTTTATTTGGCTTCACCCGCTTCGGTGGCTGCATAGTCTAAGCCACGGCGTCATTCTTGTAACAGACTAGGCTGCCGTTGACTGGGAGATAGGAGCTAGACTCCTGGTTGAGTGTTCTGAGGTTTTCCCCCCTACGTGGTTTTGCACTCAGCCTCTACGTAAATACGTGTACATTTCCTGTACATTTAATATTTCTCATCCCTAACACATTATCGTAATTATTACATATGCGTTTAACTCTAACGGGCAGTAAAATGTGGTACTAAAACAAATCGCTTCTCTTTTTAGCTAAAGTATTATTAAAAGCTTCTCTCACTCCACGGATTGTTTGTAACTAAGGTAGATAATATTATAGCCCGAACCAAGCGTCGCATCGTGGTATGTTTTAGCTGTACTATTCATTTGAAAATATATTCTCAGTAATATTTTATTCTTAAAAATGAAATTGAAAATATTCCTTTTTAAACTAAAATATGTATTTCACTTATTTCAATTTTGATGTTGTTGAATGACGAATGGAAAAAACCGCACATCGATGCGATTTTTGTTTCGAGCGTAGTCTTGTGTCCAATATCCCAGTTACTAGGTCGTGAGATGGGTCCTTAAGGTGGTCACCTACCGGATGAGCTAAGGCTAACGCCAAAATGTAGGTGAAAACTATCATGCCCTTATAGGTCTAAAAGCCTTAAATTTTAAGTCTTATAATTTAAATTTAAAAAAAACTTGTAAAGGGGAAATCAAATGCGCGAAATGTCTGGGTCAAAGTAAATATTTAGAAGCATAGTTCTAGCCTTCTTCAAACTAATAAAGGTTTTTATTTTATTGCCTTAATGGTGTTGAAGTTTCAGATCTTCCATTCCCATAAGAAATACTACAGTGTGAGAATATCTCGCTTCAAGTAGGCGGTGCTTAGAGTTACATAGATCACTGGTTTAATTCCACACTAACACACCACATACTTTAGACGAGCTACTATATGCTCGGCTCACATTGAACTGGCATTATGTTTTAAAAATAGTTGTATATCATTAAATTGTGAATCACATTAGACGAATGCCATATTTGGAAACTTGATATTTGAGGAACCCCTTGGTAGAAGCTATAAAGTATATGGTTCAAACCAGAGTTCAATCAATGTCCGGGGGTTGTCTAGTTTCGATATATTAAGGAACGTCACTCCAAGTTAAATTGTCCCCCATTTACTTGCTTATTGGGTGATCGCGGGGGTGGTTTTAAGAGGTTGGTGAGGGGGGTGCCGGGCATTCAAGGTGCTCCCCGAGTATTGATTTAAGGGCGTGTGACTCCCGTGCTCAGGCGTCGGCACTGGGTCAGCCTTCTCGAGCCTTTTACCGATCGAGACCGCTCAAATATACATGCCTCTGCAACAAAACACTTTGCGTATGACCGGGTCTATTTGGATTCGAACCAAGGCGTCTCGATTGAGAGTTAAAACATCTGCACATGTTAGTATCTGTATTGGCTGTTAATTCCAGTAAACGGGATAGGTATGGTACATTTGGGAGGGATGACTTGGGCGAAACCTTCTTCGGTGGTTGAATGGTTTAAGGCAGTGGTATTCAACCTGGGGTACGCGAAGACGTCTTAAGAGGGTACGTAACAATTAAAATATACACAATTTAATGATAAACACTAATCCGGGCCAGCCACAATATACGCGGACGCTAAGCACACACGATCTGGAAGCCCCGGTTTTATTTTAGATTTATATATACTTATATTAGATTATATATTCTATTATAGACTTATATTACGCGCCAACAACTTTGGGGTACAAAGTTGAAGATCTTAGGATACGGGAACTTTTTTTTTTTTTGCAATATCTGGTCTAAGGCGTTACTCTCGCTATAGACTGGACTGCCGGTGCCAACGTTGTAGCTCCAAATGGCAATGGGGGAGAGGGGAATTCTACTCTAGAAAGCATGAGGCCGAACCAATACAAAAATACTGTCGTTTCACAAACTTTTCCCCAAGTGCGGACCACTTGATACGCTTTCGAAGCACATGCACCTGTCTCCTTGTCAAGGCCGGAAATATATTAATGTACAGGTACGTGTTTATCAAGTAGTAAACTGCAGCAGTTTCATTTGTCTTATTGAACTTAGCCTGTCAATCTTGTACACTTTAGTTAGCTATTAAAAAAAACATATATTTCCGTGTTCTCTTCTGCGGATCATAGTTTGAGAACCAATACAAGCCTTGATTACTTTTCTCCTTCAATTTGCCCGCGCAATCGTCCAGATGCGCAGCCCTAAAGTTTTATGTCTTACCTCAACAGCAGCATCAATTTACTTTAGAGCTTTTAACCCGAACGGGTAGTAAGACGCGGTACTAAAGAAAAACTTAGGCAACACCACCTGAGATCGAATGAGTGTCTTGTAGAACTGTAGCCGACTAGAGAGACTGACTATAATCCGATGCTTTTGAAATGTAACATCGGCGTGTAGATACCTTTTCTATGAAAAGCGCGTAGCGCATTCGATCGATCATGACGCCTACTTTCGTCTTGTCACAAGGAATAACGTTGATAGTTTCGTATTGCGTGTCCGCTACCGTAAGTGTGGCAGCAGTTCTTCCCGAGGGTCGTTGAAAGGCATCTGAAGGTAATCTCCGTCGTCGGTAAGGGGATGACTGACAAACAACACTATACTTGTCTCATTAACGGGACCTTGGAAGCTTTCACTAGTCACGAGGGAGGCGAGCTACATTACTTGCAGTAGAGACTAATTATCTTGATTGCGACCAGGCTAGGTCGGGACCTTAATGGCGGCGTTACTCCAGACCCAGGGGCTGAATATCTTCATTGTCCTGGTTTCTGAGAGTTGTCAAGCTATACTTAGTTCATCTCCCCTCTTTTCTGTGCAAACTAAGATGACATTAACTGGAATGAAGAACATGGGTCATGTTTTCTATTGGTTATTCTCAGAGCGGCACAGTCACTCGTCTGTTGATTGGATATAAATGTGTGAAAGAAAAATCTAAAAGAATCCAAAGGGCTAAGCTATTACACTTTGGTCTAATCTCCGAGATAGATTTATCTCCCAGCATACCACCTATCATCGGTAGACATAAAGATTATATTCATGGTCTTAATCTTCCTGAAAGAGGAAGAACAAGAACACAACTGACCCCAGAATATGGATTGTATACACGGCTATAAAGGTATAAGGTTTCTACCTTTTTTTTGTACCTGACAAAGTGCGTTTCTCTGAATTATTTTAATTGACAACAAAATTGGGATCAATGAATTAGATTTTAATTTTAAAATAATTAGTTTGAATTTTCGATTTAATGTGGTAAAATGGTTCAACTGGTCTTATTTCTAATGTTTTCTCACGAATAGCCACGCACTTAATTTTATACCTAATTTTTTATAAAATGTATTTATTAATTGCAATCAAAAGGTTTAATTTAACCTACAATGGAACTGTGGGATACACCACCAAAAATAATATAAGAATTTTGAAACTACGCGAGTCCAAATTCAAATAATTATACATTTATTTAAAAAATTAAAACTGAAATTAAATAAACAAAATAGTAACATTTTCTTAGCTTTATTGTAATATTATTATCATATTTCACATTTTTTAAAAGTGGTACTGGAAATTGCTGCTTCGACATAACTGAAATCCCTTCTTGTAGTCATAAAATTCGATGCCGATTTATGTTTAAAAAACTGTTAACGAGTTTTAACAGCTAAGCCTACTCACATCTTCGCAGGACTTTGTGAGAAGAATGCGCTTGCTTTGGATGGACCAAAGCTTTAAATTCAGGAACCACAGACGATAAAGTTTCAAGTCACTTTGAGCATTGAGCCTGTTTCTGTTTTGGAAAGTGAAACAAATTATCGGTGGAGGTGTAGAAAAAGTAAGCCTAGTTTTCTGAAGAGACAATGGACAGAAACCACATTAAGTTTATATATTATAATCTTGTAAATGTGCCTCACAAAATTATAAAAACTGTTCGATAAAAATCCGCCATTGCGGAAATATTTTGGTGGACCACTTGGAATATTTCGCGAACCACAGTTTGGGAACCAATGCCCTAGGGTAAGTTAAACTAGGTTTTCTCAAAGTCACGACTCCTCAGATGTTGCTTAGTGCGTGAATACGTCAAGTCATGTCGGGGCGAGGAAAAACTATACACATGGATGAAATTTAATTAAAGTAAATGCATCAGAATTCGCCTTGTTGAGGTCGAGAAACAACATTGTGTGTGTATGTGTGTGCAGGGTGGTTTGGGATAGGAATAATACACATAGACCAGAACCAAACATTTTATTTTCGATTCAGACTCAAGAAACGCACACACTCACAGGGTGGGCCACAAACCTAGGAAACCTGGAATAGTTAGGGAATTTGAAAAATGGTTGGGATATCAAGGAAAGGTCAGTAAATTTGATTACGAAATAGTGAAAATGAGACATAATCTAAATTGGATCAAAACAAAAGAAACCTCAATATGTTATTTAGTAAACTAATGTATTTATTTGAGGTATTTAACGTGCACTTTCTGAACTGACTGATTATACCAATACGAGAATTTCTATGAGCGATAGCTAAAGGGACTACCAATTTTGCCGGGAAAAGGATTTAACCATACCTTCCAGGGTTCTTTTACATGCCACAATCAACACGGGGCCGACGGCTTTACTCTCCTTCTTGATACAGTTAGGCTGCAGATTTTTATCGCCCAAGAAAAATCCGTCGACCCTGCTGGGTTTGAACCCACGAACATCGGGTCCTGAGGCGAGCACCTAACTCCAAGACCACCAGATTGACATTTAGTTAACTCCTATTCAATATTGTAAATGGCAAGTAATGTTAACTATCAACCTTGGATACATTGTGTTACTTTGAATATTTTCTTCACCTTAACCAAGGTCATATATTCGAGCATTTTGTAGGGATGAAGAAGGATGATTTCGAACTCTTCATTACACTCGGTGAGGTGATTTGAGCCTCGATCTCCGAATCAGAGATGAGACTGACATCATTGTCAACGTGGTCATCAGTACAGATCACGGATAAATACCTCTAGTTCATTCATATTGGCCGTTGAAGGTTCATCTATTATTTAGTAGCGTATACTTATATAAACGGGTAAAACATTAGGGAAAAATATAAATAGATACCTGTAAAACATGGAAAAGTCTGTGGGAATTTGAAAAGTGAATTCTTGTGGACACCCTGACTCGGCTATGCATATTCTTTTGCGAATATATAACGAAGCTGTCTCGACGGAAATCGGCCACCACCTCGAAACACTTTCAGTCTGGGATAACCAAATCGCTCGGTCGGTATAAAATTAACACACTCCCCCTAGCTTATGGAGCAGCGCTGGTGTTTTGAGGCACGTGCGACTCGGGAGGTACCCCTCCCCCCCTTTCGCCCCATGCCTTTTCTCACCACGTGTAAATAAACCAACTTGCCCTCCATACGGAGCGCACGGATGTAAGCAAGCCAGATGAGGTATAGAGGAAGCGCTTCCGGGAGGCTGCTGAACGTTTCTGCAATGTTTGGAGTTTTAGAAATAACGGGGATAGGGGAGAAGGGGTGGTTCCAATCTGAAAATAGGTATTATAGTTCATAGCTCATAGCAAATACTCGTTTAATGACCTATTTTCCTCTCGAGATATTTTATTTTGGATTTTTCGTTTGTCGATATGTAGCTTGTATTACACTACTTTTTTTTTCCTACACCGCCTCTTATTTCCTTCACTAGCTATCCTTATTTAACCACATTAATGGGGAAGTAATGTGGAAAGTAGAGTTTAGATGAAATGTACTCTTATTTGCGTGGAGGGATTGTGATGCATAATTTAAGGGGAGGGGGGGGAACACACAATATAATTATAGGTACCATACCTGATCGGGGTTCAACCTCAACACCCAATCACTTCCCGTCAAACCAAAATAGACGAGATTGACATTTAGTCCGCGTGACCATCGATTCGGGTATATGTTTCGGTTAAGTTTTACGTTATATTTGATAATAGTAAGCTATTTAAGCATATACGATCTTCTCAAGGTGTGATGGAAGGGGATGCGAGGAAAGGCCAGTGTTTTTGCAGTTTTTATGGCAAAACATTTTATTGGCCAAAATAAACAAAACATTTCTCCAGTAGAAAATTAGAGTTTAATTTTCTTCACATGTTGATATCAACGGTTCCTGAATACAAATGTGTCAAGAGAATGAGATGAATATAAAAAGTTGTCATTAAATTTCAGGACACCCTTGAAAGATATTCAAAAAATGTTGAGGTCACCCATCATATGAAGAAAATTAAACTCTATGTTTATACTTGAGCATTATTTTATTTATTTTGGCCAAAAAAAGTTTTGCCATAAAAACTGCTAAAAAACTGGCGTCCCCTTCTATCCCACCTTAAAACTAGTAGAGAGGTTGTAGTTATTGCTCTACACATAAAGAAACATAAACTCTCACCTGGCTTGTCTGAAAATTGGTCTTAATACGTTAATGCTACTGCAGTTGTTCTCAATTTTTTTGTTGTGTGTGTGTGTTCATGGCACACAATTATTTATTTAGCTGCGTGTCCTCGTGGCACACTGAACGTGCAAGTTGGCAGCACTACCGGAACAGGAAATGCATTTGTGTGTCCTCCATTGATTCGACCATGAATTGAACTTTAATGTAAGAAACGATAATGTTCTTATTGATTGCTCAACTCTTTGATTGTGAGCCATTTACTCAGATTTTTTTTATCACGGTGTCTTACTACCGGTTCAGGCTATATATATATAGGAATGATAATTACTCTAATTAGGTAGGGATTAGGAAGGATCAGAAAGTATTATAGAGGTAATCTACCCGCATTTGCATGGATATAGAGGGGGAAACCATTTAAGAAAAACAGCGCTCTGTAGACCCGACTGGTATTCGAAACCCAATCTCCCAATTTTCAGTAGGCCAGTCTTTTATTACGAAAACGACGTTTTGGGCCAGAGATGTGCAAACTTACAAGAGGGTCAAATTTAATAAGAATTGTTTGGTGGGCCAAAGATTTGCAGTCATTAATTTTTCTTCGATTTCATTGGGAGAAAAAAAATTAATCACACTTAGTGTATTGACGTAAATATGTTTAAATACATTGAGAATGTATAACAATACCAAGTAGGTCGGTTTTTAAGACAACTTTTCTTAAGTCTCATGGGGGAAACAATTGTTCAAATGAATATGAGGATGCAAATAATGTCACGTATTGTTCGACATGATTTACCAAATTTGTAAATGTCGATTTCGGCACGTTTTAATAAAAATACGTTTTTGCTGTGTTTAAAATAAAACCTGCTTCACAACGCAACACATTTAAATGATTTAACCCGCGGGTCAAATGGAACACACCGGCCCAGCCCTTCCTTAAACCACTAAGCCACTGAAGTGGGCTTCTGGAAAATAAATGTAATGAAAATTTTCTAATATTTTTCTCTCAATTCTTTTAAAAACTCACTAATAAATTAAACTACTTTTAAGTTTATAAATAACATGACGTCGCGCCACGCTGTGTGCCACGGCCCATCCTTTGAGAACCACTGCGGACGGACTGTGACGGAGTTTTAGTGTATTCACACTAGATATACCATTTATGGACTTGATATAGGAATTTCATTTTTCCGTTTGTTTTATTAATGTAAACTCTTCAAAAAGCGGATTAAAATACATGAGTGTGTATCTCCCCACGTGTGTTGAGACCGACACCGAATAGAACCTTCTCTTGCTCTCTGTCCCAGTCTCTGGACCGCCTCCGCGCGCTGTCTATTCTGGTGTGAATGAACTTTGTCTCGGGGCCATACGAGTTGAATGGATGGAGACGTTCCCCAGGTACCCCGTGGCGGCAAGACACAGCCTGAACAGCGGCCAAAACGGGGGGGGAAACGAACCTTTATTGGAGCCAATGTTCTTTCAGGGGTCATCCCCAATTTATGAACATGACTGCCAAAGATTATTATTTATTTATTATTATTTTAGCACCGTGTCTTACTACCCGTTCGGGCTATACACTTATGAACTAATTACGCTAATGGCCTAGGAATTGGGAAGGTTGAATATAGAGAAAGTGAACCCGCATTTGCGTGGCGGGAGAATGGAAAATCATTTAGGGAAAACCACCCCAGTTCACCCAAACGAGATTTGAACCTCGATCTCCCCGTCCTCGGCAGTATAGCTCAACACGAAACTAGCGCTAGATGACCAGGCCACTGAGGCGGGTGGGAGCTGAAGAGAAGGCTGGTTTGAGCTGAGTCGGGAGGAGGAAAAATATATTTCCTCTATCTGATGTCATTGGCAAAAAATATAATTTGGAGGACTCATAAAGAAGTAATAGCTTGATGACAATATTTATAATTAATTCCTCTTGAAGTAGTGTTAAGTTAAAAAAACATAACTGGTGTTTTAGCTTATTAATTTTAAAGACCCGCTTCGGTGGCCACGTGGTCTAAAGCGCTACTCTCGCAGTAGACTAGACTGCCGATGACTGGAAGATCGAGGTTCGAATATAGGTCTGGTGTACCAAGGGTGGTTTTTTCAAAAACAGTTTTCCACCTCACCCTCCACGCAAATGCAAGTACATTTCCTCTGAATATAACCTTCCTAATTCCTAATATTATTATACCTCAGTTTTAGCTTCTGTGGTGCTGACTGACAGCTCACAGCTGACTGACAGCTCACAGCTGACTTCTGACAGTCAATAGTTAGGTATATACCTAAATTTTGACTGTCAGAAGTGACAACTGCTAAAGACATGTTTTTTGCAGATCATATGGTTTGGCGTAGGGATACATAATTTGGTCTGGTAGCTTTTCAAAGCCGTCAGAAGTCAGCTGTGAGCTGTCAGTCAGCACCACAGAAGCTAAAACTGAGGTGTAGTTTAATTAGTACATAAGTAAGACGCGGCGCTAAAAAAATATTATAATAAGACCCCAATAAGATTCTAACTTAGGCATTGAGGAGAAATTAAAAAAAATATTAATAATAATTCGTCCGAACTTTCAGTTGGTAGCGTGTTTGCCTATTTAGCTAAAGGTCTCGGGTTCAATCTCGTCATGATCGAGAAAAAAGTAATTGATAAAATGTGGGGGTATTTCCCCTTTCACTGAGATGACGGCTGGGGGGGAAGGGGAGGGGTATCCTGACCAGGATTTTGACTCCGATCTCCCCGTCATCAGCAGGCCAAGCTAAGCGAGTGACTCCTTTGACCGCTCGGCCACAGAAACGGGTCTCTTTATGTGTCGTTGGAATCTGCCGGTAACGGTGGTAAGGCGCAGTTGAAGTCTGGAAAAGAACACTCCCATTACTGTATTATAATAAGAAAATATATATTTTCGGTAATATTTTATGGTTTCATAGACCAGGCCCTTCACTCACCCTAGCTGAGGAGAAAAGTGCATATCTCTATCTCTCGAACGCCAGACTTTAATCCCCCCCTGTGGTTTTTCCTAAATGGTTTTCCACTCTCACTCCACGCAAATGCGGGTTCACTTCCTCTAAATTCAACCCTCCCAATTCCTAATCTATTAGAGCAATTAGTACTTAAGCGTATAACCCGAACGGGTAGTAAGACGCGGTGCTAAATATTATTAATAATGGTGTGCTTTTAATATTTTTATAAAAAAGTTCGTGTTAGATTTATTTTACTAAAGGAGAATTAAGTGCTTTCACTTTCATCTCCCTTTCACCCCCATTTTACTTCACTAAAAAAAAAAGTAAACGCAACTAACAATATTAAACTGCTCATGATAATACTTTTTTTTATTTACTTTTTCAATTCGTAGTCTGGGAATGTTGTAGTAGAATGAACGGGCGAGGTTTTATCTGCAAAAGCTCGGCGTTAGTTTTGCTTGCATTGCCAGACCTCTCGATTTATTCTAGTGGCTGAGCAAACAAACGAAGGACGCCTTCTCCAGTCTCGTTTGGAATGTGCCGTGCGGAGCGCTCGACGACTAATTGATATTCGTCGCTCGTGTCCGTGTTCCGCGGTCTACGGACGAGTCTGCCCCGCTCCCTCCGCGTGCCGGCTGCTGTTGAACTGTTGGCTATGCAAAAATACTTGTCAATTACTCTTAGAGAGATACAGTTCAATCTTCATAGGAAAGCCCTTAACTGAGAATTGGAAGAAAAATTACTAGATCAACTTTCACGTATTCTAACGTCAAGTTGTATAATCAACAGCTGTCACCTTTTGTAGATGCTATCAATACATAATGTTAAATAACACTAATTAAATAGTAAAATATTATCAATTTTGTCCGAAAAAAAGTTTTATATTCTTTAAAAGGCCATATGGAAATTATACTGTAGCTGCTTCTTTCTTGTGTTAAGGCTAGTGGCCCTTTTCATTTGCATCTGTTATTGTTGGCACGGAAGGATACTCTGGTCGGTTGTGAAGCCAAGCCACGCCTTTCACCCTCCCGCCCACCATTGTCAGACCCAATAGCCACCTATTTAATGGGTCTAAATTGACACATGAGGACTTTTATAGAAATCTGTTGACCTGAAGATGGGCAACCGCTATTAAATTTACAATTTTTACCAGAAGTCGAAAAGGTCTCCCCCCTCCCATCACCCTCCGGCTCCCCTTCTTACAGACTCATTTACGGAATAATTCACCCCCCCCCTCCCCAGCTGCATCTCCGGAACGTCTCTTTAAAACTAAAATTTACGTCTCTTTGTGTTTCATCCATTTGAGAAAATTTGGTATCTTTTGCTTGAGTGTTGCACAATTTGCGCACGTTTACTAGTATTTGTTGTTTCACCCTGAAAACTCACTAAGCTATGTGATCTGCAGCCGTAACTTTTGATTAATAGTATCAATAATAATGATAATAGTAATAATATGGTCAAATGTTAAAGGCTGTCCGATTTGATGTCATAATAAACCAAGTGAGAAGCACATAGGACATAGGATTTGGCATATGAGTAAATGAAAGTAGATTTAATAGCGTTCGTTTTAATCTGTCGGATAAAGTTATACAGACGGATATATAACTAATTGAATAGCCTACTCTCACTCCTCAACTTTTCTATTAATTTTGTCTTAATCCCATTATCTCTGTATGTAGTAAACATAGGGAAATATTACATCACAATTTAGCGAGATTATTGGAGCAAGAGGAATAGTAAATACAAATATTAGTCTAGTATGAAAAGGAGGCTAGATAAAGAAGCGTTGGCGAAAGAAGATGAAGAGGAAAATAATACTTAGTGTCTACAAGAAAGAAAAACGAAACAAAACTATGTATATTAAAAAAAACAACAAGTGTTTGAACTTTAACGTCATGGAAATTTGTATCGGAAGCGAACAGTTTCAGGCTCTGCCAACACAACCGATTTAGATAGTGGAAGGTTCGTTACACCGACATTTTGTACTTTCAATGTTTGTTTCTTCTTTATATAAAGACAGTATTGGCAAGTCATTGTAAATATTTGTGCAAGATATTTTCTTGTTAAAATCTAGCCATTTTCTCGAAAAGAGTTGTTCGAACTAAATACAAAATTCTTTTTGATGTTTGACAATAATTATAATCAACAACACAAACGTTTTAATAAACATGGGTGGAATAAATTAAATACATTAAAATCAATAAGATTCATACGAAGACACGGCGAGCAAAATAATTGACAATATTGTTTTATTTATTTTTAAATTTTAAAAACTTTTTAAATAACTAATATTTTCTATTTTCTTGAATTTCCCATGTTTTTAATAATAATTATTTAAACTTTATAAACATTTTAATAAAGTTTTGAATATTTCCTATTATTATCATCATCGTCATCATCATTAGCACCGCGTCTTACTACCCGTTCGGGTTATACGCACTTACGTTCACATGGAATTGTAGGGTGATTGTGAGATGAAATGAAGGACCTACAGTTTAACGTGGAATCCGAACCACGGTGGAGGCCTGGCGTTCCTCACATTCACAAGCTGTGATTAATACACGTCTTGTCAGAGGTGAAAGAAGGGTTTGGCAATCAGATAAATCTGTGCCGGGACCTAGGATAAAACCCCGGACCCCCAGTGCAGCTTATCTATCGAAACATTTATTACTCAAAATAAGTCAAATATCACTTCGTTTCAAGCGTAGAGTTCAATTTTCTTAACAAAGTGACTTAAATAGTTATTGAATATCTGTCAAGGTTGTCCTGGAATCCGATAACAACTTTCTCTCTCTACAACACATATATTAATATAGTCCGACATCATTTTAAGCATTGTGTCTTACTACCAGTTCAGGCTATACGCCTATATACTAATTACGCTAATGTGCTAATGATGAAGGTTGACTTTAGAGTAAGTTTACCCGCATTTGCCTGGAGGAAGAGTGGAAAATCGCTTAGAAAAAACCTTGGTACACCCGAGCGGGATTCGAAACCCTCTCCCCGTCATCAGCAGTCCAGTCTATCGCAATAGTGACACCTTAGAACGTTCGGCCACCGAAGCGGGTGTCCGACACCTTAACTCAGTCGAAAGCTGGTCTGCCTACTGAGTTAAGGGTCTCGGAGATCTACCTCCGGCGTGGCCATGTTGTTGTTTTTTTGAATGTAGGCCTCAACCCTCATGCACATGACTGAAGGTAGCCCAAAACAAGAGTGACACAACTCAAAATCCTACACTGTTCAAATGTAATAGTAGTCAGAAGATGGACAGACCCATTCACGGAACAGTAAAACATAGAAACTGTGTTAGGAATAGCCTGGTGGAGAAATATTTTCACTAGCAACCTGGATGCGGGATTCTAACTCCGGGATCAAGTTTCCATTGCCAAGGTTGCACTTTGTGTTCAACGTGTTAAATTAATAAGACGATAATTTGTTAAAAGCATGGTCAATGATGTTCCTTTGTGAGCTTTTTGAACCTCTCCCATTCACCATGAGGTCGGGGTTGGCTAATTACTTTTTTTTTAACTACTAACCAGAAAGATAATATATTTTAGTATATAGACAAATATGTCACGTGTTTGTATTCGGAAAGGACCGATAACCGCTTGGTCACCTCAGTGATTTTACTATAAAAGTAATAACCAAATCGATATAGAATATCTCATCATTAAAATTCAAATAGATAATTAAATATTTAAACTGTTTAAACGTGTTGAGACTGGATGGACGATGACAGGGAGATCGGGAGTTTGAGTCCCGAATGGGTATATTGAGAGTGGTTTTAACTAAACGGTCTCTCCACTCTCCCTTCACACAAATGCGGGTACATTTCCTTCTCAAACTCTAACTTCCTCCTTCCTAGCTCATTAACGTAATTAATGTATGCATATAATCTAAAAGGATACTAAGACGGGGATAATTTTTTAACCTTGCTCTGGATCTGAGCTCTTATCACAACATTTTAATTAGGGTATTTATCATAAACTTTATGAATCAAATTGATTATATTATAACGCGACTTACAAACTAGCTTAACTAGAGAACAGACGCGATACTCAGTGGCAGGAATGTTAATTCATCCATAGAGAAGTATCAATTTAACGAATGAAAATATGTTTGAGAATGCCAAGAATCGAATCCTAGACCATTAGATCAAACGGCAGATGAACTTATATACACCCAATATCGTTGCTGAGGGAATTGCAGGTCTTACGAAGAAAAGCTTTATCTTCGCCCTCTCTCGGTTAACTGTTGCCAAATCTCCTCGCGCTCTGTTTATGTCTAAAGGTGGTGTGCTGAGGTAAGAAGGAGCTACTGCCAACCTCGACTAACCAGCGTTGCTAAACTTGTCTAATATTTGAGGGGAGATTGACCACGCAAAAACGAGAGAATGACAACGCTGTTTCCCAAAGTTACCTCAGAGATGATATCCAGTGTAGACTGGGGAAAAAGGGGACATAAATACATATATATACGAATTTAGAAAATGGCTTGCACTAGCACGTCAGAATTTATTTGTATCTGCCCAATGGATCCTAAGAATCTCCCTGAAAACATAAATAACCACTCCGAGCATGCGATGGGATCTGGACCGGTTTTCGTGTCTCTCGAATTTTTTTTAATACAGCGTCTTACTTACTACCTGTACAGGTTATACGCATTTGGAATTAATAGATATATTTTTTTTTCAAGGAGAGGAAACGAGTAAAACAAAGATGGCATACGCGCAAGTCAAAACACCTAATAAGGACAGAAAAATCTAGACATAGCTTTTTCAATATACTATGCGAGAATACTTAGGAGAAACTAAAAACATAGCGATAGGATAAAAAGTGATCGTACACCTTGCTGAAACTAAATGTGCTCGTGTAACACTTTGAATGCTCTGCAATTTCAATTAGTGTATTGAATTCACAATCCAATTTTCAGAAAAAGGATAAATTAGAAAAATTGAACATATTTTTTTCCCTGCCAAAATCAATATCATGTTACTATAATATTAGTGTCTGCTTCGAAGCACATTTGTTTGTACACGGGGGCTACTTTTTTTTTCGGCCCTCTGCTTGAGAAAAATAACGCACCATGCTCATGACAGACACATAACCTCTCTCTCTATTTTATTAATATAGATAATTTTAGAACACATTTTTGTACTGTTCTGAGGCACTATTAAATTGACGTTTGACAATATTTAATTATAATTAAAAACACAAGTGTTATAATAAAAAGATTGGAGTTTATTGATAAATATGAATTACAATGATAGAATAATTTACAGTTAAATCATAAACAGAAAGTTGTTAATAGTAAAAAGAGGTGGTGACCTGGCGGTCTAGGGGTAAGGTGTCAGACTTCTGTGCTGGTGGTCAGGGGCTCACTCCTCGGTCCCGGTGTGGCAGGAAATCTTTAGTTTAGGAAATTTTTAGGTAGTGGTTCTTTGACAATGCCGCCTGTCAATACCGCCAATTTTGTTTTTTTAATTTCTTTGTCAACGTCGCTCTCAAGTTCTTAGGAAATCTTTAGACTGGGAAATTTTTAGGTAGTGGCTCTTTGTTAATGCCGCCCTTAGGATGCGTGTGTTTGTGTGTGTGTGTGTGTGTGTGTGTGTGTGTGTGTGTGTGTGTGTCAGAACAAATCAAAACTCATTTGTTAGTGTATCTTTTCGGACGTTTATTATTATTATTAT
>CABFWO010004310.1:18877-32423 GCA_902155825.1 Timema genevievae | reverse complement strand
TGCTTATGTGTTCAGCTTTATCGCCTCTCAACATAGCAGGGATTCACTTTGATCGCGTGAGATGCTTATGTGTTCAGCTTTATCGCCTCTCAACATAGCAGGGATTCACTTTGATCGCGTGAGATGCTTATGTGTTCAGCTTTATCGCCTCTCAACATAGCAGGGATTCACTTTGATCGCGTGAGATGCTTATGTGTTCAGCTTTATCGCCTCTCAACATAGCAGGGATTCACTTTGATCGCGTGAGATGCTTGCTAGCTCCCACATCTTCGCTTCAAGAGTTGCGACCATTATGATCTGCAAATAGGACCATGTTTATTCATCTTTATCGTCCGTGTAGCGTATGGGGGTATGGAGGTATGGTGGGGGGTGGGGGAATTACGCTTGTTTTCCGTGCGTTTCCCGTTGGCATGTCGCCTTTTATTATACATAAGCCTACTATGATGGTACTGTCTGGAATCTATGGAAACAATTCGTGCCCTTTTTAGAATCGACATGCCGTACCCCGTGGCTCTATTCGGTGGCGCACCCATGTGTTTACTTGAAGGATACTAACGTAGGGATGCTATTATTATAGTTGTTGCTTTCAATCAGGATCGGTAGGTGAACTTTTAATGTGATGAACGGTTTAATTTTTTAATATCAAGTAGTAATCAATTGTAATTCCCCCCGCCCTCTCCACTTCATTGTGGCAACATGAGTTTTAAGTTTTCACATAACGGCTTCCAATGAAAATCAGACTGTAGATGTATTGCTTTTAAATTACATCCGCGCTTGTGGTCTTACTCTTAGGCGTCAGGCTTGTAATATATTGAATTGCTATTGATTGGGGTTTGGGGGGGTCCTGGTTTGAATCTCAGCTCGGTGCTTTTGGGGGTGTTTTTTCAATTAGGATTTATCATAATTGGTTTTTCCATCTCGTCTCCGTGCAAATGCGCGTTAGGACTTTAAAAACATACATCCGTCAAGCCGTTGATAACATTGTATATGTTTTATGTAGGCTTACTACTAAAAAAACTAACTTAGGCCTACTGTTGTGTGAAACCACTGTACCCTTCTGCCACACTTTCTTTGCTTTCCGCGTAGATTACGCCGGTTTGCATGAAACTCCTGTTAGATTACAGTCATTGCCATATAAATGACCTAATATCACAGATCCACTCAAAATGTATTTATACACCAAACATTTTGTTCTATCGAATTTTTTTTCAAAGCCTGAATATTGATCTAAAGTGGTTTTCGTTTTATGTACATGGATCTGACTGTAATCTTTGAAATGTTTATCTCACGGTCCTACATTTTCCGTTGAAGTGAATTTTCTACTTCATAAACACACATGTGAGGAGATATGCGAAACGTTTGCGTTGGTGTTTTATTTTTTTCTTCGTATATTATCATAGTCTGCCCTTGTTTTCATCAGAATTTTTTGTTTGTATGTCTTGATATTTATTAGCTTCGAATCTCTTAAAAAAAATACAGTACACACAATGTAACCTTTTATGTGAACTATTTCTTAGAAACGTTACGTTTGCAATTTTGTTTGCACTGCGATGTCGATTTTCACGAGACGTGTCGAGTCACGGAGTTTGATTGAAAGGTAGTTTACCGGGACTTGACTGGTTTGAATACCGGCTAGGTTAATTATTATTCTCCACAGGCGAATTAAAATTCATGATTACTATTATCTCCCCCCTACCCCCACCCGTTGTTTGTGCACCGTGTCTTACAATTAGTCCGGGCTATCAGCCTATCTACAATAATGAAGTAGGAGTGAGGAAGGTGACATTTAGAGGATATGTTCCTTAATTTGCGTGGATAGAGTGGGTGGAAAACCATTATACAAAATAAACCCCTCACGTTACTGGCTGGGATTCTCACCTTGACCATCGGTCACTGGCATACCACACAAGACGTGACTGACGCCTTTGTCCGCTGTTCACGGCCGCAAGTGATTTGCACTGCCTCCAAAGGTTAAGTCGTTAATTAATTATGTTACTAAGCGAATCGCTATAAAGTATATAATCAATTAGCACCACTGCAAGAAAAATCTCTTGACATTCCTGTGACATAAAGGTGGCCGGCGTTTTAACCAAAATCCCTCAATAAACCGGCCACCTTTTGTTACTCGGGCTGATTATGTATACCTAGCTAGTTCACCACTGAATTAAAACAACCATCCATATTTCACGCACGTGTTTCTCAACTTTCGCATCGAACTGTCAATAGTCGAGGATTTTGTCCCACAGGTTTATTAAATTAACAAGAATGTTTGAGGTTAGTGGCAGCCGACCGTAGTTCTCAGCTTCCTATCGTGTAAAAAGCTACCGGTCGCGCGAGTTGAAGTGCTGGCCTACCCCTTCAGTGTGTGCCCGCCGCCTCAGCAGAAGTGATGAGTGCACTCGACGCCTCCCCCCCACCCCCCCGTGCCCTCCCCACTGCTACTACTTCTCCCACCGACGGTTGGCGCCTCTCCAGGGTTTGGCTTGGCTCTCTAGTGCACGTAGCCGTCTTTTCTTTCTCGCTCCGGAGAGTGGATGAAAAAAGGGGGAGGGGCGAGGTGGGAAAGATGTGTATTTACATAGAAATCGCCTGCTGAGATATATCTTAGGAAGGAAATGTTACCTTGGTTTTAAATACGGCCCTTCCTTGTAGTAAAACGTCACGATACTTGTGACACGTTTGTCATAGGCCTTCTATTATAGTTAGATAAATCAGCTCACAGGTGTTACATTCCAAAATCACCGACTATTCAGTATGCAAGTAAAACAAAATTCTTTGCGAAAGAATGGATGGAATTGTATGCGCTAATCCGATCATTTGGATTAATTAAATAAAATCCGCATCGGTGGCCGCGTGGTTTAACGCTCTTCTCTCGCAATAGATTATACTACCGGTTACGGGGAGATCAAGGTTCGAATCTAGATCGGGTGTACTGAAGCTTTTTTCTAGAAAATGGTTTTCTACACTCCCTCATCGTAAATGCAGGTACCGGTCTACTAAATCCCTTAAATCAGTAGCGTAATTAGTACATAAAAGCGTATAATCCGAAAGGGTATTAAGACGCGGTACTAAACACAATAAACACAAAATTTAATTGTAACCCTTGTAATATGTTTTTACATATTTGGAGTCTATTGATGTTAGTAACATTTCCGAAATTACATTTTTTAAGTTGCAGTACTGTTGCACTGAGACATCAATTGTTTTACTTTCCGTCGGGATTGTATTCATATTTGCACTAAGCGGGTAGGGTGGGATTTGAGGGGGGGTATAGAGGAAGTGAACCCGCACTCCTCTACTTTTTCTACTGTCCGACTCCTTTATTAATGGCAAATTTACATTAATATAAGTAGTAAAAAAATACTTATCAAAATAATTTTAACACAGTAAATTTGTTATAACTATTGGATATACAGTAAAATATTAAAATGGTAGCACATGGAATTTCATCCCCAACACATCAGGCTACTTGGTTAATAGAACATAAAAACAATATATTTAGTTTACTACAATTTCTGAACAAAAAAACCCCAACAAATTCATATGAGTTGGAGTCGCTACCTTTCTACAGACTCTAACTCCACGACCATCCAAAATTGTTTCCGACTCAGACTCCACAGCCCTGCTCGCTTGGGGGAAAAATGGGGAGCCGTTTTAAGAAGACAAAGAAAAACGCTCTATACTCTCGGCCGGGATATAAGTCCCGGCCTCCCGTCACTGGCAAACTAGATGAGATCGACACCTTTGTCTGCCTGTCCACTGATGCGCATGCTTTATTTTAACGTGCTTGTTATTTCAATTTGCAACTAACCGGGTAGGATGCTACTGGCTTGTAACGCACCAGGGGCGGATCCAGATCATTTTCATAGGGGGGCCATAGTTATAAATAACATATTTACTTACAATGTTAGATTTTTGTTTAAGGCCATTTAATAGTTTCTCATTCATATTTGATCTAATGTATGTTTTAAATCGTGGTCATCCTCTCCAATTATTTTAAATCAGATGGCTCTTATAAACTACTTGGGGCCTTCTAACAATTAAAAAAAGGTTCACTCTAGAATCTATGAGTAGTCTTCACCTTGTTACTTTAAAAAATTAGATTCTTTTATAGGCCATTCATAAGTATTCCTCACCTAGAAATTTTTGAAATTTGGATTCCCCTTGAAGCTATTTAGAGTGAGCCTCACCTTAATTTTTACGATAATTAGATACCTCTAGAAGATAATATTTGAAGTGGTCCTCCACCGACAACATTTTGGCTATTTAGAGCTTTCCTCCCCTGACTTTTTCTGCCTGTTAGATGCCTCTAGTCTAGTAGTAGTTATTTGAAGCGGTCTTCTCTGGCAAATTTTTGACAAGAGAATGCATTTAGGAGTAATTTAGAGTTTGATTTAGGGCCATCTTTCAGCTTCATACCCGATAATATCAGAGGATTTGAAATATATACGGGGGAGAAGGGATTTATTCCAGGAAGGGGCAAATTATTTCCTGGGGGGGGGGGGCAGAGTCCCCCACAGTTCCGGCGCTCCTGCTGTCCACACATAATCTATATTCGGGATTCGTGGATGAACTGCTCTCAGGCGATTATTAGTCTTCTTTGATGTGTGGTAGTCTACCGTCTCTATGTGAAACAATGTTCGTCACTCGCTATGCACGACAAATATTCTTACATGAAAACCAATATTTTTTCCACGCTTACCTGAGTCATATCGAATATTGAATAAATGTGGACGAATAATGCACGTGAGGACCCGGCTTAAGAGGTGTCTGCGCGTAAAATGATTAAAAATTGTATAATGTATCTGTGTTGTATTTTCTTTCTAAAATTTTAACTTTATTTTGTTTTTTGTATTAATTTTCTAACCTTCACAGGGGGGTCAACTGACCCTTTGGCACCCTCTACCCCTGAATCCGTGCCTACAACGCACTATGATCATGTGTTCTCTAGTGGTTTTTAAGTATTTTTAAAGACCCGAAAAAATAATTTTAACCGTATTTAAGAAGATACCCTTAGTCCCGTCTCTAAACACAGTCTGGATCTATTTGAAATCTTTCATTTTATATCTAATTTATTTTTGATCATCGTAAAACCTAGATCACGATTTAACTACACAGAGGAAGGAAGATGGCGTATCACACGACGCCACAAATTCAAAATTCCATAACATATAAATAAGTTAAACTTTTTAAAAGGTCAGAACTGTTCACCACTCGGCGCGCGCGCGTATTGAGCCTGTGTGTTCTCCCATTGGATGGAAGGAACATTGATCGAGTGCTCGCTTCAATGAAACTTTGATGAATGCCAAGCCGCTGTATTCAAGCAAACTGTCAGGAAAACGATTCCCAATGACTCGAGGGAGGGTTATTTAAAGTTGGGTCTGCGTGTCGGGTCGGCACCCTTAGATAGGTGCGGTAGGCCAACAAGGATACTAGGAAACCGTCAGAGGGGGGTGTCACATTATATATTACGTAAATCACTGTTTATGCTAAGACAAAATTTAAAAAAAGTCTGAAAATAAAAACTATATAAGATTTCGCTTATGCTGTATCATTTATTACACCTAATTTTACTGCAATTTTTAAAATATTTTAAAATTTTATTTAACTCACTTTATTATCAACCCTTATATCTAAAGCGAACTAAACGATTAGAATAATCTAATTTACCAAGCCATATTTTTGTTTACGTAAGATGGGGATGGGGACCGAAAAATCTTACGATACCTTACGTGGGGGCAGAGCGGGGGTGATGGGATGATCTATAATCATGAGGGGAAAAAAAAGCCTTACGTAATTTAAGGATGACCCCCTTGGACGGGTGGGGAACCGATTAACCGGCCGCAGGTTGTAATCGCGTTGAACGGGTCGAATTTAGATAAAGGTGTGCACTTTTGTCACAATTTTTGTTGTTGTTGACAAACGACAACTTTATCTCTCACAGCACACTGGTTTCGACTTACAGATTATTGATATTGGGTGGCGGGCGTAGTTATTAAACAACTTAGCCACATCGCCTGGATTAGATATGTTAGGTATCGAACCATGCTCCCCTAGGATAGATATCGCTGTTAACTAGCCATTGTTATTCAACCTATTTTGTTCGCGTACCTACAAATATAATAATTTCTCTTGAAATTTTTATTCCCAAAGTTATTATGCATATAACAAGTTTTACATACAGTTACAGTATTCTAAATTCTACCTCTAACATAAATTATAACCAAAATAATGTATTAAATAATAAATCTTAAATGGGATATATATATATATATAATTTAACGTACTCCTTAAGATGTCTCCCCCCCCCCGCCGAATACCACTAAATTAAACAATTTAAACTTTTATTTTATCTTTACTTATATTGCAATTCTATTTCAATGTGGTGTGACGTAAACTCCTTGAAGTTTGTAGAGAACACATGCGATCAGCTCAACACTTACCTTTACTTACATCAGTGACGTCAGACGATTGCCGGTGACGTCACTTTCAAGTTGGGTGTGTGAAGATCGCATGGATATGGGAAAATGCATACCCCACACCTTGCGTGNGTGTTCATTAAACTTGCAATATGACACCCTGAGCAAACTTGTGAATGATACAGGGAGATCTTTGTTTGAATCCTGGTTGGGTCTACTGAAGGTTTTTTTTTCTTAAATGGTTTCCAATTCTCTTTTCGCGCAAATTCGGGTAGATTGCCTCAAAAATGTTTCCTTACTCTAATGGGGTAGGGATGAGTAAGGAAACATTTTTGAGGCAATCTACCCGAATTTGCGCGGAAAGAGAATTGGAAACCATTTAAGAAAAAAAAACCTTCAGTAGACCCAACCAGGATTCAAACAAAGATCTCCCTGTATCATTCACAAGTTTGCTCAGGGTGTCATATTGCAAGTTTAATGAACACGTTTGATTGTCTTTATTGGGATTGCACCCGCATCTGTAGTCACGCGGTTTATTGCGTTAACGCTCAATATACTTGAATTGTCGGTGACGAGTAGGTCCGGAATTTGAATCTCATCTGGGTGCACTGGAAGAAGGGGCGTTTCCACATATGGTTGATAACTATTGTTTTCCCATCCTCTTTCCATGCTAATTCGATATACTTCAAACCACTCGAATTAAGCTGTGAATAACCATGTTGTTTAATGTAAGAGTTAAGAACAATAGTGGTTGACTCATCATAGTGAAAAACTGACAGTTCGAAGACATATTGGAACTAATTTTATGTACTCATGCTCCAAGCATTGGGTTTTAAAGCTGCCAGTCATTTGGACAGCCTTAAGATAAATATAGTGATCTTCTGTCAAAGCTGGCTACTCTTGATTAATGATACACACACAGATTAAAAGGATTTTTTCTTGTGGCGAGCCGACATTTGCTGTGCTATTCTAAGTTAAAATAACCTCAAACATGCTGTGTCTTTATAACTTTATGCTTATAAAGTGCACTTAAAATATAATTTCAACAACAAAAAAGCTATAATTATCAAATGCCTGTAGTGTCGTGTGGCAGTAGACCTTGTTCCAGGGGCTTTCCTATGTATTGGGTAAAGGCGTGTGGAAAATAACACAGCTAATTAAAAAAAAACAACAGTGGAATGAATGTTCATTTTTCTTCTCCCAAACCTGCGGAGCCGCGCAGTTAAGCAACCCGCATACCAGTAAAGTCGTATAGGTTGCAAAAGGCCAGGCGTCAGCTTTTCTAGGGCTCTACCCGGCAATTGGATTGATTTTCACAGAGGTTATTGCTGAGGTTAATCATTTGGTTTACGTCAAATAACATTAATGCATTTTTATATTTTATAATATACATTGAGTGAAGCTTCTTGATATTTAATTATTTTCCTGCATAATTATATAATCAATCAGCGTATTAATTTTATTGACGTGCCAAAGTCTTCCAGTGGTAATTTCAGTTGCCTAACTAGGGGAACGGAATTAAAATTAGTTTTTTTTAAATAAATAAACTGTGCCGGTATTCATTTGGTAAGAGGACAAAAAAACTCACTCATAGTTACAGTATTTGGACAGGTTCGAACCGCAATCTGCCAAGTCGCTCATGAGAGCTGACAGCTCGAGATCAAGATTGGACACATTCGGCCTCTATGATTAATATATTTATTATCTGATAGAAATATGAATAATGGAAAAAACAAAACAAAAAATACTCTATTGAAAAGTACCGTACTCAACATAACTAGACACGATCTATACTCAAATATTAATGTGTTTGAAAAAGAAGTTAAAATATCTGATTGCTTCCAAGCGGATGTCTAATCCGTCACAGCTTCATCACGGACTCAATCATCCCAACCCTCCCTTACGTCCTCCCCCACCATCATACCACCCCTCCCCTTCAATCTGACGCCTCCGAGACGCAGCGGGTCTCCCATAAAGATTAGTCTTCGTAGGCTTTTGTTTGCTATGCTTTGGAGATGACGTGATTTGCGACTGTGCGGGCAGAAATAGAAGCAACCCGTTGCTTTTATTTGCCCTTCGTGCTGGATAGAAAGCAAATGCTCTTTTGTTGTCGAGGGGGAGGGGGCTCTGAGCTGTTGCATAATCGTAACGCTGCCGCTGAGGGGATCTAAAATTAGCTCGTGTGTAAGTTTTTGCAAAGTCCAATATTTTTTTAATGCTTGGAAATTTACTAAAGTATTATTATTTTTCCGTGCAATCTCTTTAATCCTATTATGTTAGTGGCAAATTTAATGTGTGATCGAGAGAATTAATGTGCTTTTTTTCAAATACGTAAATAGAAGCATAATTATTTCTCCCCAATATATTCCTTTTATTCTACGTGTAAGGTGCGTATTTTTCTGCTTTATGAGATTGCTTATTTCGGAAAACACCTTTCATTAATATTTTGAAGTCAACCCTATTTATTTAGAGTTAGTATTTGCATTTGTAAATAATTACATTATGTTAGTTGTGAGTTAAAAAAAAGTCTTGAACTTTGTCAATAAACTTTTTTTTTTACTAGCCTCTCTGGCTAAACCCATATGCTCGATACCTGCATTTGGGTGAAGGAAGACTGAAAAACCACTTAGGGGGGGGGGGAAATCCGTACACCCGACCAGGATTTGAATCTTGGTTTCCCCGTCGTCACTAGTCCAGAAGCTATTTTTTTTAAAGTCGTGTTTCTAAAGTCTGTTCATCGTAGGAATTGTTTTCTGAAAGGCCTTTTTCCCTACCAGAAAGCTATTATATAGTAGGATTTTGGTAGGAAAAAAGACCGTTCAGAGAGTAATTCCTACCGTGAATGGAGTATATATATCGTTTAAAGAATAAAACACTTGGTAAACTATATATATATAAAATGTAAGTAGACCACGGCTGGTGTACCATGGTTTAGGTAGTAAGCTCTACAGTACTATTCTGGAACGAAATGAGGCTTTACAGAGCGGGCCTCCTACCAAAATCAGGGTATAAGCACTGTGTGAGTGATGGGCTCTGTCGATTTCTTTTAATGATCACTCGAAACAATCGGAACATTCGAATGTTGAGTGGGAGCCTATTTTATTGTAGCGAGGCTTACGGTTAATTGAAAACAAAACTTCCGGACGGGCCACATACGTTTAGTTTTGAATTGGCATGGTAAAAATCACACTGAGAAAGGTAAACTCTCTCTCTCTCTCTCAGCTTTGGTGCGAACACACAGATAAATTACGTAGCGGGTATTCCGAGTACTTTTCCGGATTTTCAGTCGCATTTTTCCTCGGCACCGGGAATACATTCCTAGCGTTGACCTCGTTGGTCTTGAGGTTAAGTGCTCGCCTCAAGATTCGATGTTTGGGGGTTCAAACCTAGCCGGGGTCGATGGATTTTTCTTGAAGGAATAAAAATAATCCCGTATCACAACTTCCTTCGAAGGAGAAGTAAAGCCTTCGGCCCCATGTCGATTGTGGCAGGTAAAATAACCCTATAAGTTGTGTGAAAATATCTTTCCCGGCAAAATTGGTAGGCCCTTTCGCTCTCGCTCATAGAAATTCGCTTGTGCTAGTATAATCAATCGGTTCAGGAAGTGCACGTTAAATACCCGAAATAAATAAAAATACATCTCTAGTCGGATAAGTTAGGAAGAGAGTATACACTTTCCGGGTGTCTTTTATTTCTTAGGCTAACAGCACCCAAGGCCGCCAACAGCAACTCTCGCCGTTCCGTGCACAGGTCTACCTACTTTCCCTCTCTGCTCTCACTACTCCGCCACTGGCTTGACGTCACCACAAATATTATCTCTTGATAACGAGCAAGGTCTGTTTGCACTTGTGAAATACGGTGGTTCTGGGTACATACGCGGCTGAAACTGTAAAAACGAGCTGCTTTACCTTGGTCCAGCAAACCTAGGGCTTTATTATACACGGTCGAATCCCGAAAACAAACATATAAGGTTGAATGGGGCATTGAAGGACCACCTAATCTTGATGATTTATACTGCCCTTTGTATCCAAAGGTCCTTAGCACAAATGTATTGTTCATAAACTTTCACGGAAGCACGGATGATCAAATAATTGTCTACAGAGGGGTGAGGAACCTCACACAAAGCTATCCTATACTAACTGGTTTGGTTTTTAAATCTATGGGTGTGTGATGTAAGAAAAAGAGGAGTATCTAGGAGGCATTTATATTTTTGTCGCCTCCTGTGTTTACGGAAGTGTTCCCTTCGCCTTCAAACCACAAGCGATTACTTTTCCGACTTATGAGGTCACGCCTTGTGAATACCGCGTAGCTTAGATTTAACCTGCTTCCGTGATTTTAATGTTAAAGCTCACCGCTAGGTCTGACCGCTCGAATGCCGCAGAACTGGATGTCGGAGCTCAACCACAGTCTTTGGCTACATTAAAAAAAACACTTTCATTATACGTATACTTAAAATTCACCCCCCTCCTGTTTCTTTGGATGACGAGTTGTAAGTTTACGCTAGCTATTGTAGACTTTGCTACCCGAGATTTGTAGGAGGATTGCGTCAGATTAAAATCTAGCAAGGCGGACAACTTGTACCGGTTGGCACGCCGTCTTGTCTGCTTTAGCGATGAGGCTGTTATCGGTGTTTGAAACTCGGCCGGGAATACTTAGGTGGTTTCTCCTAAATCATTTCCCACACTCGCTCCACGCTTTTTCAAACATACGTCCTCTTTATTCTACTATTCCCGTCACTATCCCATTGGGAACAACCTGGACGGATAAGTGAGACTCGGAGCACGGATAAAGGCGCACGAGCGTAACAAGAACGTGTCGGATGGTCTAACAGACACGGAACAACTCTCTTGGCACCATAGGATGATAATATAAACTGTGGAAGTTTGTGTCAGCGCGCTGCAGTCTGTATTTTATATGCAGTATATTTACTCGAACGAGTCCGATACCTTAGCTCAGTGGGTAACGTGTCTGTCTTCTGAGCTAGGGCTCCCGGGTTCGATTCTCGCCATGGCCGATGATTTTATCACTTGAAATGCGGGTCTTCCTTTTCACATATGTGAATTAATGGTCGGGTGTCTAGGTGTTGTATGTTCTAGATTTTAAGTTAGTTAATAAGTCGCGTGCTGATAATTAGTCGGTTCAGAAAGTGCACGTTAAATACCTCAAGTAAAAAAATTAATTATATGACAAGGAGAGGATTGAAGCCGGACGTTTGGAAACGCAAATTGAGGTAATCATTTAGAAAGCGTTGGCGGGGGCATTATTTTAACTTCGCAGCACCGTGGCGGCATTACTTGCAAATTGTATACCACTATTGATGGGCGCCTTCGAATAAGTTTGGATATTGATGAATCTGAAAACGATAAAATAATAATTTGGAAGTCTCACGGCAGTGACACCGTATAACAATAGCGCACTCAATCTAGGATATTGGTCACAGACAAGGCAACACTTTGTTTACATGGTAAAGTTGGTATCATCACTTTGTTTTTCACCCATAATTCCTTCATTAAATATAACTATATTAGCGGTGAAGACCATTGGCTGAGATTATGGTAAACGAGTTGTTCACTTTGGCGGAAGTTGACGAAGTAGGCCTACAGAAAATAATTAGCGGCTTTTCTTTTTACATATATAATTTATCATGCACTATTGATGGAAAATGAATATGTTTCTAAATCTTGTTTGCTACTTTAAATCGTGGTTTGTGCTGGGCTGTGAAATATATTTTACTTGAGAGTCGTGCCAACAACAGCTCGTGGGATAAAATTCGTCTCGCACGCGCGCGGTGTCAACAACCGCCCTTGCCTCGCTCGACCCGACGCTAGCGCTTGGTAATCTTGTATACACTGCGGGAAGCCCTTGAAGAGACGGGCCGGGCCGTCACCCTCGAGCACTTTACAGGTTTCCCTTCCTTCCCTCATCACACCCGGCGAAAGGTTCGCATAATTGTACTTTCCTAAAACGAACCTAAACCCCGGCCACAGACAAATAATATACCCAGACACTCAACCTCCATTAATAATAGTAATAATAATAGTAGTAGTAGCAGTAGTATAGATTCGAATCCCTTTTAGAAACAATACTAGTAGAACGGATTCTATTACAAACAGCGGAAGGCAAACGCTTACATTGTGCAATAACTGAAAACCCACCATGATAAAAATAATAAAGTGCCACATATTTTGTGTCTTGTTCGGCGTTTAAATTAATTTTCCACTTTATTTGGAGAATCTTTAGTAATTGTATAATGTCTTCCGTAACTTTATTACTTTATATTTATTGCGTTTTATAAATTGAACAATTGTTACTTGGTAAATGGCATGGTTATCCTTTCGGCGACTCTTCGTTGGATCACCCTTGAAACCTTCACTGCACCCCCTCTACCCACACTCCTCCCTCCATCCCTAACTTTATTCTCTCTCGGGTTTGTTTATTCGCCTGGGGATCTTATTTCACCACGACTTGGTCGATTTCCTCCAGGCTTCCAATGTTTTACGTCTGTCTGAAACAGATCTTGCTCGGAAAGGGGATGTACACGGGGGAACCGTGGAACACGTACGCCACAGTGGTATATTTTCGAATTACAGTCATGTTAAATACAATTGTTCCAAATTTTATTGCAACGCTTTCTTGTGAGCACATTGGCCGAGTTTCATGAAAGAGACTTTGCCGCTGTGTTTTCACGTGTGTTCAAGCAAATGTTTGTTGTTAACTGTATTTAGAAGTTTACACCCAGCGGGGCAAAAATACCCGGGGTGGACCAAATAGTATTATTATTATTATGTTAATTTGGCTGTAGATAATTTTACCAACTTAGTCCAAAGGAAAATAAAAATGAATATTCCTCAAATTAATATTCTTAATTCATCCAAATATCCTAATTGGTTTTCTTCTACACTCAAATATTTTATTAGGAAAAAAAAACATTTTTTCAAAAAGTTTAAAATAAATAATAGTGTACTCTATTCACATTTTTCTCACTTTCGTAAATTAGTTAAAACTACTTTGATTATAGACAGAGCCAAGTGGATGAACTCAATTGAAAATAGTATTAAATGCAAACCTAAAGATTTTTGGAAATTTGTTAAAAATAATCGTACGAATAAAGTTTTCCCATCCAACCT
>CABFWO010004310.1:4918-16666 GCA_902155825.1 Timema genevievae | reverse complement strand
TTATTATTATTATTATTAGCACCGCGTCTTACTACCCGTTCGGGTTATACGCACTTACGCTAATGTGCAATGGTAGGGTGATTGTGAGATGAAATGGAGGACCTACAGTTTAACGTGGAATCCGAACCACGGTGGAGGCCTGGCATTCCTCACATTCACAAGTTGTGATTAATACACGTCTTGTCAGAGGTGAAGGAAGGGTTTGGCAAACCAAATAGTAGGATAAAAAATTATAAAGAAGAATTTAGGACAAGTTCAAGTGTTATTTTCTATACTCTAATATTGTAAAATTAGACAAATAAATTGAAATAAACAAAACATTGTAAGTAGAAATAGTTCCTGAGTTACATACTAGGTATCAGGACAGGTAGGTAAGGATAAATAAATAAATATTGTTTTAATGTCCTACGTAGGAAATCCAACCTTCCCTTGTAGTAAGTTAACCATTTGTAATAAAACAATTATTGTACTTAGGCTTAGGCAGTTGAGTGAGTCTAACGCGCTGATATTGTGTTAGACTAGACTGCCGATGAAGGGGAGATCGAGGTTCGAATCTCTGTCGGGTATACTGCGGATGGTTTTTCCAAAAGATTTTCCATTCTTCACGCAAATGCGGGTGCACTTCCTTTAAATATAACTTCCCAAATCTTTAACACCATTAGCTTAATTAGTACACAAGCGTATAACCCGGACGGTTAATAAGACGCGGTCCTAAAAAAAAAGTTTGAGTGATAGCTACGAAATTTTTAAGCTTATTCGTTTTCTGTACAAATGAGGAATGAACAACATTGTCCATAATCTTGATATATTCAGGTCACACTTGAAATTAAAACTGGGAATAAAACGGAAGGCTAACCGGATTGCAAATTTTTTCACTTTCTACAATCATTAATGATTTGATAAACATATTTAATGACTTAGTTACTTTTCTCAAATTAATTGGATTCAAACTCTGTAACGCTTTATTTATTCCCCGGTTATATTCAATCAGTAGTAGGCGAATATTCCAATAATAAACTGCGATTAGAAATTGTCCCACGAAAATAACTCTTCCTGTAGTAATCCGTTCATAGACGGTTTCCAAACGAGAAGCCACTGCCTTCATGTAAGTTAACCCGTTGGGCAAACAACATCATGCTTGAAGATACGAGGGGAGCGAGTCACTTTTGTAAATATGTCGTGAACTGCGCTTCGTTGCTGGTTATGTCCACGAGTTTCCAAACCATTATTATTAAAACTACTAGAGGAAGCATATCTTACACTTGGCGTTGAAGGAGGACATCAGTTCATACATTGGCTTTGAGAAAGCACATTACATCTTAACCTTGTTTTAAGAGAAAGTACCATGGTTTATACTTGCTTTTCGAGAGAAAAACAAGCACATCTCAGGGGTTGCTTTTTGTGTTTGAATATAAATCTATAGATAGAAATATGTATTTAATTTTTTTAACACCCTTGTATAAAATGTGTACTTCTAGAATTCTGCGGAACGAATTCACTTTCATTTTGTCGAATTTGGTATCGTTTAAATGCTGCAAATGTTACTTTGCAGGTGTTTTATATTTTTCCTGCTGTAGGATTTCCCATGTGACCATTTCTCCCAAATAGTTATTTGATCTAAGACTTACAGGCCACTTTCGGGAATTCTTAGTCCCCGCCCTAATCTCTTTGCAGGAAAAATTAATACTTACGTAAATTGGCTCCCATAAATTGCTTTTAAAAAGTTAATACTTTATTTAAAAATTACTGGAAATCGGGAAACAAAATTTATGTATAAATTTTATAATATATTTACAGCATTATAAAAAAGAATATCGTCACTAATTTCTTGTCATGGCGTAGATGGGGTGTGTTTACATGAGAACTAACTGTCTGACTTTAATACACCAAATAAAACGTGCTACAATTGAGGAAGGCAGACCGAATGCTTATACAAATAATCTATGGGCCTACTTTCATAATACAGACAGCTAGAAAAGTTACTAGATCTACTTTCACATATTACTACGTCAAATCTTGTGATCTGCATCACTTTTTATAGAAAATATTAATACCTACAAAATAACTCTAATAATATAGTAATATTTTATCAATATTTGGCCGCAAAAAAGTATTATATTTTCTAAAAGGCCCTTTCTATAATAACTGGACTGTAGATTACCTAAGCTTAAGGCGGCCGCCTCATTCAGCTATAAAGTATCCCTCGCTGTCATGACACACAGCTTAAAATACAATGCTCTGTGTCGTTTACTGGCGTTTTGGTCTAAGCTTATACTTCCTTTTGCCTTACACCTACAACCACCCTCTTGTAATGTCAATAAGAAAGAGGAGAAAGAAAACTATGAAACTTCTGAGCTCAAGGTAAATAGGAAAGCTCGCTGCTAGTTCTTTAATATTTTAAAATTTTCTCTTGTGAGCTTGTCAAAAATTACTTTATTTGTTAGAGGGAAACTAAATCTAGAGGCCTTTTTCATCAAGCCTAGTCTTATTTCTCCGCAAATATGCATGTAAATCGTTTTGAACCTGAGCTAATATAACATTTTCACACATTTTTTTCTTTTAATAAATCTTATTGTTAATGCTAATGAAAAAGAGCCCTGTTGGAGTTTTTCAACTTTATTTTGGTGTGAATCGTATTTTGAAATAACGCTTAGTAGAATGACATATTACGTTATAGCTGAACGTCTGCGTGGCAATTTCTCGCCTCCCCCCTTAATGCAGATGGCCGTTGAAAGGTAAATCTTAATTGGACTGTCAAAAATGATTTTTTTTTTAGGAATACAATAGCTCTAAAGTAAAAAAAACACGGGATGGAGGTAGAGGACTGTTGAGTTATTCTGTTCGCTAATTGTTGGACCATCCTCGTCTCGGTGTTGGCTGCCACTTGACGGAACAGAGTCTACTTTCGTCCAGTAAGTTGTAGTACCAGTATCCGATCGCTTCTTGCTCGACAGGGACGTGGCGGGCTTAACTGTATTTTTTATACCACATGGTAACACGGTGTTGTTAGTTAAAAGTGAAGTGCTACCTCCGAATGGGTATTTGTGCTACGGCTGTGTTTTTTCTTTTACGAATTTCTACATTTGTTAATATAAAAGCAGTGTTGTGTGATTTTTTTTTTACGTTAGGGCATTTCATTTGTATGAATGTGAAATTAAGATTCTATATTTGGAAATTAATATTAAAAAAAATATGCTTTTTTAAATCTTCAATGTACACCGTTCTTTGCGATTAAAAAAAAATTGCGGTGAAAGATGTAGGGCAGGGGGGAATTAATACTAAAATTTCTTTTACAGTTTATTTTTTCGTGGTTCGTGTCATAACCACCTTAACGGGCTATCCAAATATTTGAACCAATAGGTCGGGAATGAGGCAGGTAGAATTAATAGGTAGTTTATCGCATTTGTGAATATTGAAAGGGGGAAACCATTCAGAACAGACCACCTAGCACACCCGGCCGGGATTTGAACCTTGGGTGTCTTCAGACGTGGCTGGCTAACGCCTTTGTCCGTATGCAGACTGATACGATTGCACACACGCGCACACACACACACACACACACACACACACACACACACACACACGAGCGCGCGCGCATATATATTATATATATTACAAAGTAAATGCTGCACAAAGAGGACGAGAGAGAGAGATATTAAATATGATTGTGACGAGAGAAAAAAAATCGATAGAGGATGATGATTCGTCAGTCTGCAAAATTATCGCAATGCGTTCATGTATGTCCTGCATTTATCGGGAAAATTCGGGGTGAGGGGGGGGGGGAAGATAACGATGCCTAAGTGACCAAGTGTTAAAAAACATCCTCCACTAAATGTCGATGCTATCAGCTCGCGTGCGAAACAACGAACGCTATTGCGATACATGTCTAACTTCATCGCGTGGTCTTTGTTATTCGCATAGTTTTCTAGTTGGATAGGCCCCCGACCTTGAGAAAACACTAATGTTGCACTTAACACAGATTTTATACATTGGTCGACCTTGTTGGTCTCGGGGTAAAGTGCTCGCCTCTGAACCCGATGTTTGAGGGTTCAAACCCAGCCGGGGTTGACGGATTTTTCTTGAGCGATAACAATCCGTAGCACGAATTCCTTTGGAGGGGATGTAAAGCCGGCGGTCCCATGTCGATTGTGGCATGTAAAATAACCACGAAAAGTATGTGAAAATACCTTTACCGGCAAAATTGGTAGGCCCTCTCACGTTCGTTCATAGAAATTTTCGTGTGCTGATATAATCAGTCGGTTCAGAAAGTGCACGTTAAATAACTCAAATAAAGGAAAATGAAAATTTTGTCCATTGCAAAGTCTTTGCTTCCATTGTGCCGCTATAAGCTCTTTCCTTGCGATCTGTACAAAAGAGGCCCCCATAAAAATGTATACAAACTTTAAATAGACTGGTGCGTTGAAATATGTATACATATTTTGGGCCCTTCTTTGCATACCATCAAATCACTCATTTGTACATTCTAGTTAATAAAATATGGGTGAAAATAAAATGAGAGCCTATAAACACGGTTTCCCTTTTTAAATATAAAAATGTATTAGTAGCATATAATTGGAGAGCTTATTGTTTTATCTTGTGGTTTTTTTTAACGTATAGGATTAACACATGGTTATCAAAAACTTAAATTTAAGAGATTAGGCATTCTACTGGAAAGAGAATTAATTAAATACAATCATTTCGCCTTGCCCGGATTTTACATGCACACAAATAAGGGATGTAATATAAACATTAAATATATGTTCACTAATTAATGAATCGTTTAAATAAAGGTCGTGATATATGCGCACATCATAATTATGTTGATAGATGCCATAAGGAAGTGTGGAGAGAGTGAGTGAGGATGGCCTAAGAACAGCGTTGTTTTTTGAGCCATAGGCACAGTTTCTTACTCTGTTCCCTTGCGGGGTAAGCAAGAAACTACGCATAGAGTTCAAAAAACAACTCCGTACTTTATCCATCCTTACTAACTTTCTCCACACTTCCTTATCCTTGCATACTCCCTTCTCTTCAACAACATCCATACACCGAGTCACACATGCTCTTTTATTCTCAAAACTCTGAATAATTCTCTTTTTCACATATTCATATACAACATTTAGCCACGACTTACATAGCATACCCGTTCCTTTTGATCCACACACTCTACCTTCATATATTTGATTCGTCACTTGATCCACACTCATCCTCTCAACATATATACATATATATAAATAAATATAAATGTTGTGATGGGATATAAATATATATACATACATATATATGGTATTTATCCACCCTTTCTTTAAGTAAGCTAGAATTTTTCATTCAATTGTTTGAAGTATTTAACGTGCACTTTCTGAACCGACTGATTATATCAGCACTCGACTTATAAACTAACTTAAATCTAGAACAGACACAATATCCATCCACCGCCTGTTAATTCGTCACCGTGAAAGGGGGAAACCCTTATTTCATCAAAGATACATTATTTTTTTTGCCATGCCAGGAATCGAGCCCGGGACCCTTAGCCCAGTAGACAGACACGCTACCGACTGAGTTAAGGTGTCGAACCATGGTAGAATTGATTTTTATAAATAACCATAAGATGCATTAAAATTAAATTTATTCTCCAATTTTTAGACGTGGCCTGATGCTGTCTCAGGAGGGTGACTAGCGCTCCTAGTGACAGTGCCACCGTCCTCGGGAATGTTCACGAAGTTTCGGGTGTTGGTGCTGTGGTCCATTTAGCCATAGACGGAGAGGATGTTCTCTTTGACGCTCCGGGAGTGGATGTTGTTCAAAAAACGTAATTTGCTAAGTGCTGGCTTCTTCCTTTGCTCGGCGCTGTCCCGCCTGCTTTATTAACATTATGATTATTGTGTTAGCAACGGAAAACTCCGCTATAAAGTCAATTATCTTCGAGGAGTCACTTTTCTTCGCTCCTCAGACAGAATACTCTGTTTTAGTTCGGGAAAACAGTCATACGCTTGCATGGGTTCATCTCTTATTTATCAAACAATATTTCCTTGTATTTGTGTTGTTATTCCATTTCTTCTCATTAACAGTTTGGGTTATAAATTAGAGAAAATGTATCAGCATTTTGTGGAAGGAGAGTGGGAAACCATTTAGGGAAAACTAGCCTCATTACACCCGACCTTTCTACAGGGTTGCCACTGACCTGGAAAGTCAGGGAAAGTCGGGGAAATACTATTATGGTCAGGGAATGTCAGGGAAAGTTTATTCATGTAGTCCATTAAATCTCAGATTATTTTCTTCACGGTGTCTTTGATAAGAAATCCATTATATTGAGGTAAGATGGTATACTACGTACTGTAACTTTTTAATTTGGAAACCTGATTTGTTTATGTTTATGGCAAACTTTCCTGGAAAACGCTGTGCTAAACGGTGGCTTTTCCAAGATAATTCTGAACAGAGATTGGCGACTCTAGCCTGTTTCTTACCTGGCTACAAGATTCAAGGGAAATTAAAACTGGGGAAGATTCATTGTCGTGCTTGGTTTCTCAATTTTTTGTTTGTAAATAATTATTTCCACTTATTTGTGTATCTGTTATGTCTCTTAATTTGTTCCCATTGATTTACAAAATGTGCATTAAATGTGTTCTTAATAGTATACTGCGATAAAAACCATGGAAACTATAGTACTATGTTCACTGATTATTTTATTATACAAATTAATAAAAAAAAATTTAGTCAAAAGGTGTGCGATGGTATGGCTATATAATAGGAATGCCTGGAGTATGGTTTTCCTACTCACTGTATTGGCAGCAATTGTGTAATATCAATACGCATTCCTATCATGGGAATGTAAGAGGCTATTTTCAGTATTTGTAGTTATCTTAAATTGAAATACCGTTTTGACCCAAGTAATATTAATTTGTATTAAGGCCCTTGTCCCTGTCTAGTGCAAGTTTAAAACCTATTTTGTGGGATGGTGGGCGGGAGGGTGAAAGGCGTGGCGTGGCTTCACAACCGACCAAAGTATCCTTCCGCGCCAACAATAACAGATGTATCACGTAAACCGTAGATGGTGCTAGCTACTGGACAGGTCTCGCGGAAAAATAGTACGTTTGGAAATATCAGTTTTCTCGAGAACGAGTGAAATGTTTATGTTAATAATTTCAATACCCCTTCTAAGATAATGTATCGATGTTTATTAATTGTTACATTTTATTATTTTTTTGTTATGAAGCCGCCAGTTTCCCATTGAAAAATGTCAATTTTATCGATATTTGATGATTGTTAAAATTACAGAGGAGGTGTGTATATAAAAACTATAACTTAATCAACATGCTTGTATTCTTAAACAAAGCGTTTCCGAAAAGAAAATTGCAAAACAATCAAAATTCTTGAAGATAACCGTTTGTTCCCATGGCTCTGCATTTCCACACCAAATGAAAAGCGCCAATCGCATTAATATTATGCTACCAGCAGCGCGTGGAAAAGTCGGGGATGTTTTATTATATTTTGGTCAGGGAAATGTAATCGAGGATATCAGTGGAAACCCTGTTATATCAACCCCGATATCCCAGTTTTGGGCAATAAAGCCTGTTTGGAAAGTGACGCCTTAAACTACGTGACCACAGAACGGATTTGTTTACATAATTATTATTAATTCTTCACGTTGTCTAGAGGTATCCTTTGTTTTAAGTGTAGTTTGATTTCAATAATTAATTTTAATATCATATAGGCATAAAACGCAGACATATGCCCCCCCGCCCCCCACTTTTTTGTACCATCTCTTTTAACACAAATATCTAATGGCTTAGTCTAGGGGTTTGAGATAATGTGCATCAGCATCAGTACAAGACCTTTTTTTTATAAACCTCATGTTTAAAACACTCCTCTTATTCCAATTTCTGGTGACCTTGTAATATACGAGCGCCTAACTAATAATACCTTAGACCGCATGACCACCGACCTTTACTAAGGAAGGTCTACCAAAGTTGTGTGTGTGTACCCTTTGGTCACGCAAAATCGGTTAACCCCCTTTAAATCATCCGAGTATGGCGTGTTTGTTGAACCATCCATCATCTAGTCTTCTTCCCTCTTCCACTCCATCCCACCCACACACCTTATTTTCTGAATGGATGGCTTCTGAGGGTCGATCACTCAGTGGGAACTAGTGGTAGTGTTTTTGATTGTTCATCTCATAATCCACCCTCGCTTGATACTTACCTCGCGTATTGAAAACTAAATACAATCACACTTTTTTCCCCGCTCCATTATTTCGCGACACGCATACAATAATTACATTAATATGGTAAGGGTGTGTAAGGTAGAATTCGTGGGAGGTAGGGTGGGAAACCGTTAAGTAAAAATTGCCCTGAATCCATCTGACCGGAATTTGAACGCCGACCTCCCCGTCGCTGGCAAACCAGACTAGATTATATATTAAATAGCCAAGCTATTTGTTAATTCTGATTGCCAAACCCTTTCTTCACCTCTGACAAGACGTGTATTAATCACAACTTGTTGAATGTGAGGAATGCCAGGCCTCCACCGTGGTTCGGATCCCACGTTAAACTGTAGATCCTCCATTTCATCTCACAATCACCCTACAATCACACATTATCGTAAGTGCGTATAAATCGAACGGGTAGTAAGACGTGGTGATGATGATGATAATAATAATAATAATATAATAATATTTGTTAATTATGGCTACTATAGCCGCACCTAAATATCCTATTCTTTTCAATTATAGCTCAGTGGGTAGAGCATTGGTGTAGTAAGCCAAAGGTCCCGGGCTCTATTCTCTTGTCCGGGTATCATTTTTCAATTTAAAGAACAGACGATATTAATTTGTCACGTATACCGCGAGCCCACCACCATTGCGGGGCTTAGCACAACCGGAGGTCTTTACTGATTGCATCGATGCCAAACGCGGACTCTAGCATGTTCATGTGATATCTTTCCTTCCAACTCCCCCCCCCTCCTCCCCTCCTTGTCTCTTCTATGGTTTTGTCATTATTTCGACGTTAAAAAACCAAGTGTTTTTCTTCAATTAAGTTATAATTTATTACAATGATTAGTAACACACGTTTTGTGCTATCAACTGTCTTTTTCCACCTATTATCAAGTAGTAATTTTATACACGCGCTAAGTTTAAAATTAAGTGTATTTTATTCAGGAAAGATTGCGACTAAATAAAACTAATGCATTTAAAACGGGGTAAAATCTGCCGAGGACGGGGATATCGAGGTTCGAATCTCGGTCGGGTGAACTGGGGGAGGGGTTTCCTAAATGAGTTTTCACTCCCCCTCCACGCAAATGCGGGTTCACTTCCTCTATATTTAACCTTGACAATTCCTAACCCATTAGCGTAATCAGTATTTAAGCGTATAACCCGAACGGGTAGTAAGACGCGGTGCTAAATAATAATAATAATACTTTCTTGACTTCGCCAGTTCCCCCTGTAACGCCCTGGTTGGTTGTGTGATACTGTTCCGCACAACGCGCCTGTATGAAAGGTTGCGTTCGTACCCCTTGCCATCAAGTAACCTTGCCACGCTTGGAAACGCTCGCAAGGCACGGTCTGCTTTAGTTTGCACTCTAATGTTCCCATTATTCAACCCAAGGAGGTCACAAACTAGTTCGTTGCCGCCATTATTTTAGCAATCTAGTGTTGGAAGCGACCGTGTTCTGAACGACCAAGCTAAATTCGTGTTGAATGCGAGCAGATTTTTACCATGCGTGTTGGAAGCGACCACATTATTGTTCTTCCCTATTATTATTTTTTGCACCGCGTTTTACTACTCGTCTGGGTTATACGTCTATGTACTCATTACGCTAGTGCCGGGGGTTCCCAAACTCTTTAATACCGCGCCGCCCTTCACTTGTCAGATTTTCAGTGCGACACCCCTGTACAAAATATTTTAAAAAAAATATGCCTAAACTCAATTTGGTGGCATTAAAAAAAATGGTCATTTACATTTAGGCCTACTAACTTGTATTCTTTTAAATGTAAAAATACAAAACTATAACAAAATTACAGAACTGAATAAGAAGGAATTAGAGTAGACATATTTTTGCTGTACATGAGCTCATATGTACAGTTTGTTCATAATGGCGGCATTGAAAATTGGCATATATGTTTTAGTTTTTCTGTATAGCCGCGACGCCCTGGATCAAGACGTTGACGCCTCAGGGCGTCGCGACGCACAGTTTGAGAACCCCTGCTCTAGTGGTTTTACGGATTAGGAAGGTTATGTTTAAAGGAAGTGTACCCAAATTTGCTTGGAGAGAGAATGGAAATCAATTTAGGAAAAACCACCCTCAGTATATCCGACCGAGATTCAAACGTCGATCTTCCCTTCGTCGGTAGTCTAGTCTAACACGAGAGTAGCGCGTCAAAGCATGCGGCCAACGAAGCAGGTCCTACATTTATGAAAGTATGAAAGGTTAGGCTAAGCTTGGTTGGTTAAGAACCATAATTAATTTTAAAAACACGTTTGGTTGCTCTTAACACGACTAAAGTTTTTGTGGCTGCTTCCGACACAGTTCACATCGAGCACGGTTTCTCCCGTCGAGGAGGTACGCGGGCTAAGTGTCAGACTCACTTAGTCTGAAAAGATTTGGGAAGAGTTAGACATTTATGATATTTATGGTTTATCAAAGATTTGAGCAAAACAGAGAATAAAGATTGAAATAGGTGAGTTCTTGTATAACGCGCCTTAGTACAAATATTTTAGAACGTTTTCTAAAATTATTGTCAACTAGTCTTGCTGGTGACGTGAAGGTTGGGGTTCGAATACCAACCGAGTGCATTGGAGGAGCTTTCTAAAGAGTCACTCCCTCGCTCCACGCAATTACGGGTACATTTCCGCTAAATTCTACCTTTCTCTTTCCTACCCCATGGTGTGATTAAAATTTGCATAGCCTGGACAGATAAGACGCGGTGGCAAAATAATAATCTTTCACAAGGGTGGTTTGAATCAAACATGACCCGATTCGGTGGTTGAATAGTCTAAAAGGAGTCACCCTCGCAATAGACTGGACTGTCGATGACGTGGAGATCAGGGTTTGAATCCCGTCGGTGATTTTTTTCCTAAATGGTTTCCCACTCTATTTTCGCGTGAATACAGGTACACTTCCTCGAATCTAACCCACCTCGTCTTTAACACATTAGCGTATTTGCATTAAACGTGAGCTAATTGTGACCTGTGTGGTCTTGGGATAGGGTGCTCGCTTCAGGACCAGATGCTCGTGGCTTTGAACCCAACCGGGGTCGATGAATAATTGTTCTTTATCCTCAAAAATCCGTAGCATAACATTTCTTCGGAGGGGAAGTAAAGCCGTCAGTTCCATGTCAATTGTGACATGTGAAATAACCCTGGAAGGTATGTGAAAATACCTTTCCCGGTAAAATTGGTGAATTCTTTCGCTCTCGCTTATAGAAATTCTCGGAAGCTGATATAATCAAGTCGGTTCAGAAAGTGCACGTTAAATACATCACATAAATAAAAATAAACATTTTATTAGTTTGTACTAAACTTATCTTTTTAACCCTAACGGTTATAATAATAATAATAATAATAATAATAATAATAATAATAATAATAATAATAATAATAATAATGTTTAGAGACGAGTTGATACAAAAACGGCCAATAATGGAATAATCGATGACAAAACTTAAGTATAATGAAAGAAAAAAAATATAGTAAAGCTAAGCTTATTAAAAGAGCATGGCTGCGCAGTGATTTGGAGGGGGGGGGGGGGGTAAAC